>JASDQU010334240.1:0-12742 GCA_032191745.1 Picea mariana
TGGTCATTTTTGTTTCAGGATTTTTTCTTTGAATTCATTGTCAAGCCAAGAAAATTGAATATTGGCCCTGATAATCTATCGCCATTATAATTGGGAAAGATTGGTGGAGTTGTCGGTGATTGGCTCCCAAATGCATATCTTTTTAAGATTGAGGCTATCCTTGATTACCTCTCAGATATTGTATTGTTTCTCACTACTAGTACTATGCCTGAAGGGTATTCCATAACTCAAAAGCGGCATCTGTTGTTCTGTGCCTCAAATTATTAGTTGATCGCAAGCTAGTTGTATAAGTTGGGCTTGGGAAACATCCTTCCAAGATGTGTACTTAATCATGAGTAGCCTGAAATCTTGTGGGAATGCCACTACGAATTTATGGGAGGACATGTTGGAGGGAAAGCGACTGCCCAGAAGATATTACAGGTAGGATTATGGTGGTCAATTGTATTCAAATATGTCAAGGCTTACTTCAAAGCATGTGATGTTTTTTAGAGACTTGGTAAAATGTGGCACGGAGATAATTTTCCCTTACATTTTGTTTAGGGTCTTCAAGCATTTGAGAAATGGGAAGTTGACTCCATAGGGTTGATTAATCCACCATCCAAACACTCGAAAGCTAGGTATATCATCAATGCTACCAACAATCTTACTCATTGGGTTGAAGAAGAAACAGACTGAGATTGTTCTACAGATACTGCATCCCAGTTCATATTTAAGTGTTGGAGTACTAAGAGGGGGGGTGAATCATTATGAGAACTCTTTCCACTTTTAACCACAATATATATTCTTCCACTTTAACAACAATGCTCAACAGTTTATCATCAATGTATCATCTTATATTGCATTCAATATATCATGAGCATATAATCATAAGTAGCATCACATCAAATACATAGTGCACCAGTCTTTACGTGGAAACTGAAATGGGAGAAAACCATGGAATTCTTTCTTATATATATAAATAATTCATTCATAGGAAGCACCAAATTCCAAATTCCAAATTCTCCCCCTACAACTCGAAGGAGGCTCCAACCCCGTATTCTCAGGATCCAACCTGAAGGAAGCTACAACTCCTTGAATTCTCTAGCTCCAATCAAAAGGAGGCTATAACCCCTTGATTCTCTCCAACCTGAAGGAAGTTACAAATCCTTGATTCTTTGGATCCAACCAGAAGGAGGCTACAATCCCCTTTCTTTTCCCCATTCAACCGCCTTGAAATATAAGTATAGACCAAATTGTCACTACCACAGTCACTACCATTGATATATCAATCAACCTGTAATCAACCTGTCACTGTATCCAACCTATCACATCAACTTTTCCAACCTGTCACTATCATTGATACTCAACCAGATCCTCTCACATGGATCATACACCAAGGGCACCTCTCAACTAGATTGCCAACATCACAAACACGTCTCTACCAAGCATGTATCAAGATCAAAAACACATGCCTCTAGCATGCTCCTCAATATCACCAAGATGAAAACTCATAACGCAATATACCAAGCCTCAAGTATGCACCATAATATGTAACCAAACCATACATCAAGATAGGAAATAATGTTTATAATCAATGTACCTTAACATTACCAAGATGTATCATACCACATACTATCATCACCATGCATGTACCATAACACCATAACCATAACCCTTAAATTTTACCTTTGATCTTGTAGCTGACCTACTGTAATGTAACCTGACATGTAACTTCTTCCACAGTCCTTAGCAACCAGGTACCAACATCTCTTCTCACCCTTTCACAATATTTTCATATATCTTTGATTTCCTTTAATACTACCTACAGATATTCGCACTTTTCTCCACTGAAGCCCATGTACATCTGTGCCCTTCTGACCTGCAACTAGAGAATGCCTCTTAAACAAGGGTTACTCACATTTTCTACAACTCCCATACTTTCACCTTCAACCTTCCTTCGTAAATTCATACTTGACGTCATATTTAACCTCAAATTTCCCAATAAAAAGATAAACCATAACATTCACAAGATAGATATTCAATGTAAGTGTGTGTGTCCTTATGAGAGAATCCTTGAGGTGTTTATATAATTTTTCATAGTAACCTCTCTCCTTACTTTAAGTATTTCTTGTTGCGACCACTTTACCCTTTTATTAAGACTTGTAACCAACTAGGAGCTTCTTGACCACTCTTCGGGGCTTCCAAATTACAAGGCCATATCTCCCTAACCGTGAGGAACCACATGGCATTCCACATCTCATAGAAAATGGAACAACATGTACTATCCATATATGATATTATTCCCTGCAATTACACTATCCTTCTTGTCCATATTCCTTAATCAAATTTAGGTCCCATACCCACACCTTCGGGGATATATGCAGACTACATAAAATGCACCCAACTAACTCATCATCAATCTCGATCATACAAATTTCAATCAACTATCCAAAATCCCTGGACATATCCAAGGGTTGAAATCAATCTCTAAGGGTTGACATAAATGACAACCAACTGTCCAACATTAAGAACATCATAACTCAATTTGGATGCCCTCAAATTTTGACTAGTGATCAGGGTGTGCATTTCATCAGCAAGAATGTAGCCACTCTCACCCATGAGTTATTAATTCAACATCACAAAAGTATCCCATATCATCCACAAGAAAATAGTGCCGTCGAATCCTTTAACAAGATTATGGAATGAGGATTAACCAAGGTATGTTGCACAAAGAGAGATGATTGGGATGAAAGAATCCCCACAATATTATGGGCTTACAGGACTACTACAAAGAAACTGCATAAGTTTACTCCATTCCAACTGGTTTATGGTAGATAAGTCATTTTCCCCACCAAGTTCATCACTCCAAGCCTATATATTGCGCACGTAACTCACATGATAGATGATGAATTAGTTGTGGAATGGGTTGTAGAGTTGTTGGCATTAGAAGAAGCCTGATTTTTTGTCGATTTTCACCAAATAGTGGAGAAGGCTCATTAGAAAGCTTGGCATGACAGGCACATTAATACCAAGACGTTTGCACAGGGTGATCAAGTTTTGTTATGTGACAGCAAGTACCAAAATCATCTAGGGAACTTATGAATTCATTGGCTTGGACCTTTTATAGTTGCAGAAATCAATGAGTCCAGAGTTCTCAGACACATGCAACTTGATGGTATTCTTCATCTAGTATGGGTGAATGGTGCATGCCTGAATCCCTACATATATTTTCAATAAGAGAAGTTTCGTCGCACTCCTGTTATCAGGAGTGAATACAGTAGGTAGGATTTTAAATTGTTTTTTTGTTTCCCTTTTCCGCCAATAAAATGGTGACGTGTTCAAATGTCACTTGTCCTAGATTCTAGTTGTCCTTATCAGTATGTCTAGCCTTAATATCACCTTTGTGGTCGAGAAGGTCTTAATCAAATCATTTCGTGTTTAATACTTTCCAAATTTGAAATTTACACCCGGTTGTTGTCACTTTGTTCATTAAATGTCATTGGTACCTTTTTGGTTGTCGTCTCATCATAATTGGTCCAAGTCATTTATGTCCACCAACTGTCAATACCTTTGTGGCTAATTCCTGGTGCATTAATTACTTTTCTCATTTAATCGGTTGTCCCACTACTGTGTTCTCACTTTTTCTCTTTATTTCCCAAATACCCTCTTTGATCTCACCATGTTTGATGGTCATATATGACGTTAATTTCCAGTTACCTCCATGTTGTATCTCTTATTGATTTCTAGTCATGTCAACTCCTTCATGTTTCCTATAAATTTGTATTTTTCTGAATGCTCAACCTTATTGTTTTTTACTCAAGTTATTTGCATACCCAATCCCGAAGCCCCTCGAGCACTATGTGAGCCCACAATCGCTCCTTTGTCCACCAATTTTATTTGTTTACCAACGTAGGTATGCCAAGATGGTTCACACTTCTGACAAGGGAGTCCTACCAAAAGTCACAATTCTAGAGCAATTTATTGATTCATGGGTCGAAGTTCTGGGTGATCTCCATGGAAAGTTAAAACAAACTTGGTTGCTCGACATTGACCTCACAGATGGATCACAGTACGCAAAGATGGCTATCCATACATCATGGATTGATTATCCATACAGACCAATGAATTTAAGTGGGGGTGGAAATTGTCCTTCATACCCCTTTGAGACACTACTTTGTTGAATTGTGTGACCTATCGGTGTTTAGTACTACTGGAGAAGTCACATGGTGCACCAAGTTTCTCATTAGTGGGGCGCACAATGGTTCTTTTTGGTTGGATTGGGCCTACCCTATCCATGTGGAATACATTCACAAGTTGATTGGTTTATCCATGGAAGGGCAGGATGTGATGCAAGGCTTTCGAGGTTCAAGGAAGAATGGTCGTAGAAAGGGTGAGATTAGCCTCTACGAAAAATATGGCACCAGGCAAGGAGGTCATGGAGAACTCATTGACCAAATCCATGATGAGCAGGTCTGCTATGACTTCCATGAAATTGCAAGTAAGGTCATGAAGAAATAATTTTGAGGTGAGTGGACACTCGACACCATAGTAGTACCTAATTTTAGAAAAAATTGAGCACCATTGAATTGGTGCAAGTACCTGCTCATAGAAATGTTCCAAGCATGCATCGATGTACATGACCAAGCCATGTATTTCATATATTGCTACTTGTTGGTCGAGTTCTCTATGTGGAAGTGGAAGCTGCCTCAGGGTTGAAGCCTCTCACACACTCCTGACATTCATATCGCCAACCTATTTGGCACTCGGCATAGTCGTACTGCTACTGTTCACTCCAAAGACCACGTTTCTACCTTTCTGCGGTGGCATAATGACCTTATTTCAACTACATAGTGACCGAGTAATCTACAGGCACTACTCAACCGGCACACCCACAACATTTGGTTCAGCATGAACCAATACTTTACTTTTATGAGGCCTTTAGGTGTCGCCCCATCAATTTTTCACACCCCTCCTTTGCCTTTTTTGTCTAGATGAGGAAATTTTAGACAAGGAGGTGACTACTTGGCCTGCGGTCAACAAATAATAGAAGAGATCGATCGACTCATATAAGATGACTGGGATATCACAACGATCGATTCTAGTATCGACCATGGGTGCAGGCCCAAGAACCCATGGTCGATACCAGAATAGATGCCACCAATATCAAACAATGAAGATGCAGACAGAGAAGAGGATATGATACTCAAGTCATTTATTCTCCCATTCCCGCCAATTTCGGACAATGCCACTATTTCTGGTAAGCATCTCTGTAAGGAATTTGCTATTGTTTTTCCTTGTAAGAAAATACACTCTGGCTCTCTGTCCATCTTCACCAATGACTCCTTTGTCACCAATGTTACTCCCATTTCTTTACTTATGCCACCATATTGCACCACCACCGACATTCCCTCTTTTGTTCCCATCATCATTATTATCGACGACCCACCAGTCAAGACCTAGCTCTTTCCCATCATAAAGGAGCTCACCTGTCAACTTCCTAGTTTAGTTGCAGATTCCCCATCCTCCACTCCATCGTCACCTCCCCACACTCGTATTGACACTATTAAACCCACATCTACTACCCCTTTCACGATGGCTATAGGAACCACAGTCCCCATTCCATCCACCTCCCCCAATGGTTCACATGTCCATGAATCTTTTGTCACCCCACCTAAGAACAACCCCAATCCTTAACCAACTAAGGTTCCATAGGTGCGAGAGCATATGGATCCAGATCCTCACATTGAATAGATGGACACCCAGGATAACACCCATTCTATGCACAACACAAGTTCATTCAAGAAACACACCGAATCGTTGTTGCAAGATCCACAATAGTGTCATGAGATCTTGGAATTGTTCTTAGAGCACACCGACGTCATTCGTAAACTTCCTCTAGAGGTCCAAGATAGTCCTTTTGACAACCTTTCCACTACTTCCCCTAGTCCTTATAGTGTTGGAACCCCTAATATGTATAAATGATTTGTCGCTAATGACCAACCACTGGCTTCATGGTTTCCCTTGGATCCATCCCTCACCAATGGTGAGCTTGTGGCTTGGTCTACATTGCAACTCATGAATCTTATGCAAGAATCCACATATCATCTTGGGAAGAGACTTCTCACTGCAAAATAGTAGAAATAATATCTTACACAATAGTCACAACAACTGCACCAAGCCATCATTGTAGCCACTTCAACAAGGGATCAAGAGAATGAGTTGCAAACATAAGCCAAGTCCAATATTGCATCCATTTTTGATAAGTTTCTCCAACTCTACCCTACCTTCATACAGGTTTCTCTTGATCTCCCTGAGGATATTGTTGGTCACTGTAATTTCTTATTTAACTAAACAATTAAGTGCTACATAAATTGTCAACCCAGGAAAGTCTGTTTATTTCAAAGGCAATCACACACTGTATATGCTCAATCTCAAAAGCAATCTAGAGTTGTAGTAAAAATACATTAATCACACCTTGCCTTGAACAAATTGAAGTTCTACCTTGAATTACAGAAAAGCAACCTACCTATTGCAGAGTTCAAAGTTTAAAGAAATAATTATCTNGAAGAATCATGGATTACATTAAGAAATAACAACCTAGGAAAGAAATCTTTCAGGATACTGCAAAAGGAAAGATGAACTATTCTATAACAGAGAACAGGACCCTATTCCCCAAGCAGGAATCTTCAGCACCTATTTCCGATCATCACACTTTCATGAACTCATTGCTAATTGAAATGATTGACACACACTGAAGGTTAACTATCTCTTAACAGAGAACAGGACCCTATTCCCCAAGCAGAAATCTTCAGCACCTGTCCTTGATTATCATGCTTTCATAAATTCACCAAACAAGATTGCTAACTAGAATGATTAACAGTTACCCGAGCATGAATTACATGAAAACAATGTAACAATCAGTAAAGCAGAGTTTCAGCAAAACATAGCTCAGTAAAGTACAGTTTCAGCAAAACAGAATTTAATCAAGGCATGAACAAAAATAATACTAACACACTACCGAACTGATGGGTGAATCTTGTGAAGAAGGTGGGCCCTCCCTTCTCACAAGATTCCCCAGAAACGAAAGGAACTAGGAAGGAATACTCAGAATAATCTTTTATTCATTTGTCAACTGTATCATATTACAATGTCTTAAGTAAACATGTCCTTCTCTGTAATTCCTTTCTTAGCCCAGCAAAAGGTCCCTTCTAATGATGATTTCTCCTTATTTAAAGAGGAGAATCCCCACGATACAATTTGATCATCAAATTATATGTGCACATCTGAATCCTATTCTTAGCCAGATCTAATTTCTATACTAGAATAGGATATGATCTCCCGTAACAGAATGTTATTAAAATAATTGAAATGGTGTTGAGTGAGGTGTAGTTTTTGCAGCTGGAGTAATAGCTTCTTTATTTATCTTCTTGTTACTGCTATTACTATTTCAAAATCGCAAATCGCGGGTTGTTTCAGCAATGGGATTTGCGTTTTGATTGTTTCAGCAACATGGTCTCACGGAGCAGCGATGGTTAATTCTGGCTCAAGGTGCGACTGTTGTGGTGAGTGTAACAGCTTCTTCTTGTCTGAGTTGTTGTTTCAGCCTCGTAGACCATGGAGAGTGTAATAGCTTCTTCTTGTGTGAGTTGTTGTTTCATAATTGTAGACCACGGAGGGTGTAACAGCTTCTTCTTGTGTGAGTTGTTTCAGCATCGTAGACCATAGACTGTTTCAACCATGGGGTTTGCGTTCTTTTGACTATTTCAGCAATGGGCCTTCAAACAGCAATGATAATATGCAGTTCAAACTGTTTCAGCACTTATATATTTCTGATCAATGGTTAAGTATGAGAGTAATGTAAAATTATATGCAAAACAGATTAAACATATAGCAAAGAGAAGAGACGTTATATACCTTTGGAAAGATAGGGTAAGGTGATAATGTAAGTTTAAATGTGAGTGGAAGAAAGATGTAATGGTAGCAAAAGTGTGAACAAAAAGGTACATTATAGGGTCCTAACATCCCCCCCAACTTAAAAGGTTGCATGTCCTCAGGCAACTTCACTCTGAATCAGAATCTGAATACCGACTCTGAGCGTGCAAGTTACTTAAGCAGTATTTGTGGAAAGTGTTGTCTGTTGGAGCTCTGAATCCTTGAATGCATTGTATCCTTTGCCAAGCTATTGTTTCGACCTTCTTGGGCAACTTATGATGAACTTGATATTTCTCTGCTGGCATCCATAGAATAGGAAAATGAAACTGATAACCTATCTAGCTTTCAGCACATTGCTGAACACATTTGATGTAGCTAGGTACCCTGGAGATTGTTGTCTCAAGATTAGTGGGGCTAAAGGGATTGTGTTCCTGTCTTTTCTCAGTAGATTGTTGCCAAAACATGTTATTTTCTTGTAGGGCAGTGATCTCTGTGGATTTAATAAACTGTTGACAATCCAGAAGCACTGTTTTCTATAGTTGCCGAATGTATTGAGTCATACCTGGTTTCTTCAAAAACTGATAATACTCTGCAACAAAGGTGGCATCATTTTGTGGTTCTGGTCGTATCCAGAGAAGTCGGTTATCCTCGTTATGCTTGGCAGCTAGGAAGTCATTCTGCCATATGATCTGATTGTTAAGGAATGAGGTGAGTGCCTGAATCTGGATATCACCGACAAGAGCGTTAAGGTTAAGCTGTCGGTTCTCAGGGATGGCCTCACTATGAAGATATAGCTCACAGAGGAGGTGTTGATCCATAGCAGAAGCTTCTGCAAAGGTTCTAACAAAATCTGTTGGATTTAACACTGCATAGGGTCTTCCTTCTTTGATTGAGTTAATCTAACAAAATGTAATTCGTTTCATGAGGAACAGAGAGTAATTGCAGGCTGGTTTCCTTGCAGACAACAACTTTTGTGCCAAGTCAAACATCAGGAGAAATTTGTCTTTTAGCTCTTTATTATATTTCTTAAGGGCACGGGATTCCTAGCGTGTCTGCTTCAAATCTTCCCAGTTTGAATAGATATGGTTTAGCTAGAGTAGTCTGTGCTCCTACAAGCTTTTGTCTTGTGTAACAACAAACTCTTTTTTCCATTTATCCATTATTGCCTGCTCATCCCATGGTTGAGTTTGTATTTTAGCATCGCAAGTGATATGCTGAGGTAGGGTCTGAGTGGCTTGTTCCACAAGGGTGTGGGTATTGATCTGGCTAGAAAGGGCAGATTCATCAATAGGCAATGTTTGTACAACTTTATTAACAAAAATAGGGGCTTCAGATTTGACAATTTTTGTAGGCCAGGGTTCATTTTTAATTTTGGAAGGTCCTGTTGGTTCTTGTGTAACAGTAGGGTTTTCTTCTTTGACTGCAAAAGTCATAGGTGCAGGGGAAGCTCCTGGCATTGGAATTTGAATGACTTTGTAGCCTGCTTGATAATAGATGTCTCCACATTGACTACACATATACTCTCTACACTGATTCTTTGTTGTATTTTCCTTTTTCATGGTTATTATGCGAGCTAGGGTGTACAATTTAAGTTCCTTCTCATAGGTTTCCTTTCCCATGACTAGCTCTTGCTTGTAGGCTTCCAGTTCAGACCTTAGGAACTCATTTTCTTGTAAGACAGAGGCCATTGTTGGTTCTGGTTGTTGATATTTCAAGGACATATTAAGAGGGGCGACTGGTTTTTGTGTAATAGTCACAGCCGCACTAGTTGGTTCTTTTAGAGCAGCTACAGGATCGACAGCTGATTCTTGTATTTCAGCTTCTTGATGTAGAGAAAGTAATGTTGCAACACCCTGGGCATCTGATTCCTGTGTCTCGGTAACAATATCAGTAGCTGGTTCTTGTGTTTCAGATGTAGTCGGTTCTTGTGTAACAACTATAGTTGGTTCTTGCGTTTCAGCTACTGAATGAGTAGTTGGTTCTTGTGTTTCAGCTACTTGATTTGAAAAGGATGACGTCGCAACACACTGGGCCTCTGGTTCTTGTGTTTCAGTGCCCGTGGGTGGAATAGGTAAAAATTCCAGAATTTGGGAGGTTGGAAGTGTACGAGGTTTTAGCCGGATGGGTTGGGGGTTTGGGGCAATGGAAGTAGGGGCTGCTCTTGTTGAGGTCCTTGTTCGTTTTCTTTGTAAAAAGGGAGGAAAAAGAGGAATTTTCTTTCGTTTGCGTGGGGGATTTTCCTCAGTGATGTGACAAGGAGGGTTGTCTGGTCCAGAATCATCGCTAAGGATATGAACGGTAGGAGTGGATGATTCTGGTAAGATGTGGGGCGGGCTTGGTATGGTAGGAGGGTTAATTGGATTGATTGGGTCTGTAGGCAGACTGTTGGGTACTTCCGGAGGGTCTGGAGGGTTTTGTGGTTGCTGTTCCTGAAGATTTTTAGGATATTCAACAGCTTCTTGGGGATCGATGGTTGGGTTGTTTAGGAGAGGGTTTTGTTGGGAAAAACCTTTTTGAATAAGTAGTTGAGCGAGATGGTGATGGGTGATGGAAAGGGTGGGATTTTTAGCCTTTTTACAGTAATGCGACATATTTTTAAGACATTTGAGCAGATAATAAGGAATGTTCACCAATCTAGCATGTCGTAAATGAGACAACAGGACAAAATCATACTGGTAGACTACCTGGTATCGGCCTTCACAGTTAAGGTAGTGCTTGACAAACTCTGCAACTTTCGGCCAAGGAGGCGGCAACAAGCTAAGTCGGACACCCCGGCCTTTAGGCTCAATTTGTTCTCCTGGCAAGAGGAAATCCTGCTGGGCATTAAGGATGATATGTTTGCGGCTGAACCAGCAGATGCCATTGGCAGGGAGACCCAAAACCTATGTTATAGCCTCCTCTATAACTGGAATCTGAACCCCTTGAACAATGGAATGATCTTCCTGAAGATTTCGAGCAAATTGAAGAACTTGTTGTTGATCAAATCCCTGGAGCCTCTGAAAATAACCCAGCCATCCTGCCTGCAGAAAAATTTGATAGACTTCTGGATATAGCTCTAATAGGGCTGTCATGGCAGGTTCGTACCGTATAACAAGGCCTCCCATAGCTAACAACTCAGTAAAATGCATCGTCAGAGAGTCGAGTAACCGCTTCTGTGCAAAGTGAGTTTTTCGGGTGAAAGCATGCAAATGGTGGTGAAACAAACGAAAGGATGCTAAAAAATGAATGACGGTGGTTGGTTCGTGTGAAATGATGGTATAAGATTTCTATATTTCCTCCCCCCCTTAAGTACGTCTAAAATAATGATTTTACATGAGTGGTAATAATGAGTTTGGATCTTCTCATTAACTATAGTTCAATTGTATTTACATATAAAGTTTACATACCTCATCTTTACCTTTTGATTCGTACTTCAAACAAAATATATCATATGTCCATAATAGTTCTGCAGTAGCCATGGTGGAGACTTTTGATTTGTTGGAGAAATTGTATCAAGGATTTGTTTAGTGGAAGGACAAAATGTAGTATGAGAGCGAAAGAGCTTATTGACAGGAAATGCTGAAAAGTTGGTGTTTCAGCAACAGGGAAAGAATAGAGAAATGTTTGTTGAAGGGTGATGTTGCAGAATACTGCTGAGGAAGTGGTGTTTCAGCAGTGGTGACATGTTACTGAGTAGTGATGTTTCAGCAATAGGGAGAAGGGCGAAAAATTGTTGAACAGTGGTGTTTCAGCAATGGGGAAAAAAATGCGAAAAATTGTTGAGCAGTGGTGTTTCAGCAATGGGGAAAAATGTGAGAAATTGTTGATCAGTGGTGTTTCAGCAATGGGAAAAAAATGCGTAAAATTGTTGAACAGTGGTGTTTCAGCAATGGGGAAAAAAAAGATGAAAAATTGCGGAATAGTGGTGTTTCGGCAATGGGGAAAAAGGCAAAAAGTTGTTGAACAGTGGTGTTTCAGCAATGGGGAAAAGGCAAAAAGTTGATGAACAGTGGTGTTTCAGCAATGGGGAAAAAGGCAAAAAGTTGTTGAATAGTGGTGTTTCAGCAATGGGGAAAGGAAAAAAGTTGTTGAACAGTGGTGTTTCGGTCAATGGGGAAAAGGGGAAATAGTGTTTCACAAAATGAAGCTTGGCTCTTCTTGGAGTAAGATCGTCCTTTCTTGGTAGGCCTTTTCTTTGATCGAGAAACTGCAAAAATCAATTGTAACATGGTATTTATTGACAGGGATTATTAGTAAACGAAATCTAATCTAATACTAAAGAAATTAATTTAAAAAGAATTAATTGCAATGAGGGGTAGGAGGCCCCTCTAAAAAGAGGTAATGAGAGTCTGCCACACATGTGGCCTTAAAATCTTCTTTGGAAATAGGGCGTTGGTACAGACGGAGCCGATGACCATTTACAAGTAACGGTGTTTTAGAGTCATCGATTGTGAGGAGCCTTACTGTTCCATTGGGGAAAATAGTGTCCACTTCGTAAGGTCCAAGCCATCTTGTACGTAGTTTCCCTTGAAATTATTTAAACTGAGAATCATATAGTAAGGCCCAATTACCTTTTGGGAATTGCTTATGCTTGATAGTTTTGTCATGCCATTTTAATCTTTGTTGTTGAATCATAATTGTCTGATGAATGGCATCTAGTCTTTTTTCATCCAATTCATTAAGCTGTTGCAACCTGGTTGTCTGTGCATCGGTCAAATCAAGGTTGACAGCTAAAGCAGTCCTTAAGGTTTTGATTTCGAAAGACGACACTTTTTCCATAAACTAATTCACAGGGAGAGAATCATGTAGTATTTCTCCAGGTAGTTATGTAGGCCCATAATGCTTCAGGGAG
>JASDQU010334242.1:0-12717 GCA_032191745.1 Picea mariana
TTAGCAATGATTATTTTTTTCTTTACACTTGGAAAAACAGATAGGTAATTTTGATCTTCTAGATTAGGGCTGATTACATCCTTATAATACCTTAATTTTCTTTTTTCCTCTAACTCTTTATCACAACACATTTTCTCCTTAAATTTTGATTTGACATTTTTTTTAATAGTATCTTTATTCTGCAAAATAATGTCTTCCATGATTCCCCAATAGTGTAGCCAAGACCGGGCATCTTTATGCCATCCTTGCTTGAGTCGATGGTGGTTATGACTTGATTTTGAAGCAAATTTAGGAATCCTCTTATCTTCCATGTTGTTTAACTTGTTCTTATACATTAGGTATCTATTCATAGCCATGCTCTCAATGAGGGAAAGACTTGTTTCTAAGAGGAGGATGGGATAGGACATTTTTCCTTTCATTTTGAGATTATAGGTTATAAAATTCTTTTGCATTTTCTCTATCTTTCTTCAGGATTCATGAGAGATACTGCAGCCCCAAACTTCACATCCATAAAGAATAATAGGTGTAACAAGAGTCTCAAAGAGGATTTTCTTCTTATCCCAACTCCAAAGATCAAATGATTTACAATTGTTTTCAAGCCCATAATAAGCTTTCCATCCCCCAATAATCCTTTTCTCAATGTTATAATTCCAATTGAGCTTGTGGTGAATATCTATTCCAAGATATCTGTATGAAGTCACTTCCTCCAAGTTGTTGTTGTCATATACGAAGGTATCATAAGGGATCTTATTGGATTTAATAATCATGACCTTAGTCTTATCAGTATTAATAGTCATATCCATATTGGAGCAAAAATCCTTGAGGATTCTTAGTTGGTTTTCAATATCATGGGGACTCCTTGCCATAAGAACGATATAAACGACATAGAGAATAAGATTGATGACTATACTAGTGAGAATAGGACCGACACAACCTGATTTTTTCAAGCAATCTTCTAACTTGTCAATGTATATGCCAAAAAGGTAGGGGACAAGGGACAACTTTGTTTGACTCTGATATTGTAGTTAATCTCTTTTGACCAACCCTTAGTGTTTTTAAACTTAGCAATAACTTTCTCATACATCCTTATTCCAATTTTATCTCTTCCAACCTATTCCAAAGGTTTTTCCTAGGAATCATGTCAAAAGCTTTTCTAAAGTAAAAAAAAAGAAGAAGATTGGTTTTAGTATTGCAGAACTCCTCTTCAATGATCCTAAAGGTAACAATATGGTCCACAGTTGAATGATATCTCCTAAACCCGATCTGACCTTTATCTCTTTTACCGTGACTTTCTATCCAAAGGCTAATCTTATTTTCCAAAATAATTCCATAAATCTTAGTTAAAATCAGGCTAATCATAATGGTCCTATAATTAGAGGGAATTTTTCTATCCCCATTTTTTAAAATAGGAACAGTGAGGCTTTGCATCCAGGGTTTAGGGAAGCCTTTTTTAACTGTTAAATTGAAGAGCTTGTGTATGTGAGGGATAAGTATTAGCCGTCCGATTTTAAAAATTTCAGCTTGGTAGCCTTCAATGTCCTTAGCTTTCCCATTTGCAAGCCACTTAACCCCGAACTCTATGTCATCTAAAGAAAAAAATTCTTCCTTTGCAGGGACAATAGGAATGATGTCGATGGCATTAGGGAACTTGTAAAGACTTTCAAGGTAGGAATTTCAGTCCCTTAAGGGAATCCTACTATTTTCTTTAGTAATGATGTCGATGGCAAGTTTTTTGGAAGATGGTTACATCTTGAGTTAGTACATCGTTTTCATGGGGGATGTCTACAACTTCAATACTAGTCATCAATTCACAGTACTTGTCATCTGACAGTTTCCAGGAAGTCAATGTCCACATCATATTGTTTAAGTTTATCAATGAATTTTTTACATCGACCTTCTCTAAATTATCATTGAAGCAATATTATAACTAGAAAGTGTCCTACATACGTTATTTGCACACAAATGTTTTTTTCTTTTTCTATTTGTTATACGTTTGTTTTTTTAAATGCATTTTGATAAATGTTAAAGTTATGAACAATACATTACAAAGGTTGGATTTCTTTGAGTCCAAGTGCATAGGGAATATTTACTAACATGTGCTTTCCACACCTGAGCTAGTTACATAATACATATATTGGTTAATATAAATCATTAGAAAGCTCATAGAAAGTCACAAAATGTACTTTGCATAAGTTCTAAATAGCCTTCATTTTTCGCAAATGAGAGCAAATCAAAGTGCCATAAATGACTAGGTCATCGTGCAAATTACGTGGCCTATCAGAATCCCCGGTGCAAAACGATTACAAATTTGAAGGTGCAGAAGGGTTAGACTGGGCGACGATCAATCCTATGAATTATCTGCACAATGCTTCAAAATAGAATTAATAGTCACGACTGTGTCAACCATATAGTATGCAGAGAGAACAAGTGTGGAAAATATAGGTGAGAAAACTACGGGGGTACAATGCTTTTCCTTGGATGCATACATCGGCTTCAACATCCACAAATTCTAAGGTGTCTGAGGAATTTCCTACCATATAACAACACCAAAGATATTGACTATTGAATCTTGTACTATATGTTAAGATCCTTCTATACTTTCTTTGTGTGCTTCTCAACTTCCTAAATGTATTTCGCCATGTTCTATTTCTTTTAAAGTTCCATAGGATCATGCAATGGTTGTCGCATTGAATGATGATTGATAGTGCATTTCAATTGCAAGATCTAGCTCGAAGTGTTGCACAAATGGATATACATATTCTAGTATAAAAGTACAAGTTTCTTGCGATGGATAGTGCTAAGGAGTCAATGTTCACAACAAAGTCTATTATACTTAGAAAATATTTTTCATTCATAGGAATTTTCCCAATTTAATATTGTACATATAATTAAGAATTTTGCAGTGTTATGTATTGTGCGATGTGCACTGTGCTTTTGTGTGTTTCATAGTTGATGTACATATACCCCCAACCCCCAAAAAGAAGATAGAATATGTCAATTTAAACATAATATAGAATATGTTGTATGTGCTTCGCATTCACATATTCGGTGTTCCGAGCAAGAGAAGTTGGATGAGCCAGGGAAGTATTAGTACTGGTGCATCAAAAACATCCACCCGACAATTGAGCCAAAGGTAAATTTCCATAAATTGTTTTCCATTTGTATGTTGTGATAGCCACTAAGACGTAGGAAAATATTTATAAACACTCTCTTGTAAACATAAAAAAAAACAGTGTCAAGTGCTTATGCAATTTTCAAATTGCTATGTTCAGTTCAAGCGAATTAAGTATACCTAGAATTGAAGTAATCAATGATGGAGATTCAAGTGTGATGGGCACATGTGAAGCAACTATCCATGTGTAGTAGGAGTAATTGGAAAGGCATGTATATAAAAATGTATATTTTGCAATTGGGCAAGAAATACATGGAAATTGCTCTGCATATTTCTTATCTTTTGCGATTTCTATATAATGATGTAGTTGTGTAATTCAAAATTTGTTTCAATAGAGGACTTAAACATTCAGAGAACTTGTCAAGTATTCATTGGAGACATGATGGTTGTTTACAATAGATATTTGAGTAAAGCGAATAGTTCACACAAAATATTGCATACTGACATGACAAATGAAAATGGCACGATGGAAATTATATTGACTATTCCTACACACCTTATCGAAAGACATGCAAATTTTTTTTCTTGGAGCTAGAATATCTATTAAAAATTTCAAAATTCTACCAAAAAGTGGTTATGAACGTGGTGATTGTGATTGTGTTATGTTGATACTTGAATCAAGTGTCATGGAGATAGTGTCTCGAACGTGTAAAGAATACAATTTCATGATTGCAAATATGGAAATACTATACAAATCTTCAATTCAATTTTCCCTATTTCTTCCTTAAAACAACATTTTTGCTTCTAAATTCGTTTTCCCATGGACTTTGGCCAATCGTTTTCTTCTATTGTTCCAATGCAGTTTAAATGATTACAATTGTAATACGATAACTACCATAGTTGATTGATTTTCTAGGTCATCTATTTCATGGATTTGAAAATAAAACAATTAACATAGTGTACGCCCAAGGATTTCAAAATCGACAATTTATATTGCTATGCATGACTACAATAAATTGTATGCAATGACTAGTGGAATAGAAATGAAAAAAACTAGAAACATATGCAAGTAATCAATTAAAATGAAAGTTATAATGTGTTGAGTGGATTTCAAATAGATGTCATCTTGCAACTATCTAAAGTATTAAAAGTGTGCAAGTGCGAGGGTGCGAGAATGCAATGCGATGAGTTGTTTGAATTCTCCTTGTGGTTCTTGAAAGTAGAATAATTCTCGTCATTGTAGGGATACACCTGTGTGGAATGCGAGAGTGTTGAAGATATAGTTGTACGAAATGAAGAAGTGCATAGGCATGCATATGCACATATGTAGATGGACCAATTATGGATTATGCACACAGAAGTTGGAAATAGATCATAATCTTTCCTGTGCTTGAGACATCTATGTACACTGCACTAGTGCTAAAGATATGGTTCCACGGACTGCAAAGATACAGTAATACTCAAATCGTACGTGCAACATGACAAATTGCAAAGTAAAATCACATCTAATTCATATATTTTCAAAATAAAGTAATATTGTTTGTCATAATATCTCATGTACACATTACTTCAATACAAAATTATGAATGCAAATCTTGTATCAAATTCTTCTATCAATCCAATATAATTTTAAAATTCCTTAGTCAAAATCCTTTTTACTTAGCCATTTTTCATGTTGTGCAAAGCCCCTTATTGTGACCATATCTTTTCATTCCACATACCTATATCTTCCACAAATTGGAACTTTGCACCAGTGTATGCTCTGCATAGTCACTACTTCTTCTAATTCTATTTTCAATCCCTGTGTGGACTATTTATACCACTGACATTCATAAAATTCCACACTTTTTCAATTGCAATGGTTCCAAGCCCGAGTTTATCACAACACACCTAATTTGCATGATAAGGGAGTGATTTAGTGCACATTGATTTGCTCATATTTTCCAAGAAACAAAGGTTATTTAGGACCAATGTCAAGTGAGTTTTCAGATTTCCTATTGCTTGGTTAATGGTTTCTATTTATCATTCCCCGTATTCCATATCTAATTTAGGCATGGAAAGGAAATTTTAGTAAATATGCCTCATGCACTTTGGCATAAAGTAATTGCACCTCCGTAATGTATTATTCATAAGTTTCGCATATATCAAAGTCCATTGAAAAAAACACAGGTATAGCAGATAGAAAAAGAAACCACACTTTTTTTGTGAATATCTTATGTACCATATCTTCCAGTAACAATATTGATTCAGATACAATTTGAATAAAGTTGATAAGAAAACTCTCTTGCCAGATTTCAATGATATGACATGGACATCCACTTTTTTGATACTATTAAATGAAGAAGACTGTCAATCAATAACTAGTATTAAAATTGTAAATATCCCCGATGAAGTACACACATGCATGAGACATGGATAGTCGAGCACTGCGTATACAGATAACACAAGCCACTGTACCAACTATCAATATTCATTACACATAAAATTATTTTTGATAACGAAAATTTTGAAACATAGTCCATTGTTGCAAGAATTTTATATAACATTTTCAAAATCATGGCAATTAAGAGAAAATAGTGTCTTTTCTAGTCCTTAGCTTCCGCACTTTCTCATTTTCAATCATTTGGCATCGAGGATTTTGAAAGGAAACATAATTTTCACGATAATCGAGTCACTATGGGATGTAGATTTTCTCGGATTTGTGAAAAAATGGAGTTTATTTAGCAGATGTGCAAACTAAATGTCACAGTTTTCTATGAGTTGTCCAATGCCTTATGTTAATGATTTCTCATATCCCATAACATAGTCAAGTGTGGAAAGGAAATTTTAGTAAATATTCCCTATGCACTTGGCCTTAAAGCAATTGGACCTTCCTAAAGTACTATTCATAACTTTTGCATTTATCAAAGTGCATTTAAAAACAAAAACGTGTAGCATATTGAAAAAGAAAACAACGTTCTTGTGTGGATAACCTATGTAGCACACCATCTGGTAACAATATTGATTCAACAACAATTTAGAGAAGGTCAATGGACAAACTTGCTTCATAAATTTAAAGAATATGACATGGACATTAACTTTGTAGAAAGTAATAGATGACAAGGACTATAAATTGATGATTGGTATTGAAGTTGTAGACATTTGTGATGTAGACCATGTACTAACTCAATATGTAACCATATTCCAAAAAACTCATCATCAAAAGCCTCTTTGCATAGCCAATTTCCACCTTGTGCCAATTATTTTTCTACCATCGTATCTCCACATATGGCACATTGTTACGAAATGTTTCGTCTTCAGATAGATGAAATCTACCTTGGATTACTAGACCCCTATACCAAGACAAAAACACTACAAGTGGACACTAATATCCCTTTAAACTCATTTTAACCAATTAGAAAGAGAGAGGGAGAAAGAGAATGATGTACCTTGTTACGAAGTTTGTCCTTGTTGCTTCCAATCCATGAGCTTGATCTTCAAACCCCTCTGGTGCAACTTGATACCTGAAATGGGAAACAAGGAGAAATAACTATCTCCTACTCTAGTTGACTAGGTAAAACAAATTTATCTACGAAGATTAAAGAAACAATAGACAATCATATGCAAGGATACACAATATTGAAGGAAATAGGCCAAGTATATTCAATGAGAACTAAAAAGAGAATACTTAGAGACCATGATTGATGCTGCGAAAACCTCTCCAAGTTCTCCTTATCCAACCCCTTGCACGAATCTACTAGGATCAAAATGATGATACTCTGACTGATTACCTCCTCCCTTTACCTTGGAAATTCCTTCAATATATAGGCTTGAGAGGCACAACCACCATGAGAAAATGAAGGATATGGTTGAGTATATGGATCCTTAAGGTTTGGATCATATCCTAAGATGAATCCATAGCATGGGGGTCAAACATAACCAACCCTATCTTGAGAGAGCTTACCCATAAAATAAGGTGGAGGATCCCCTTTTTCCCTCAACAAGAATGATTCTCCCTAGAGTGAGATACATGGTGAAATACTAATAGTGGTGCTCCTCTAACATGGCATAGGGGGTTCCATGAACCTCCCCCAACATGACCAGGGGGGCACCACCCTTCATAAATGCCTAAAAAAGGTCATTTTTTCCAAGAAAAAGGTGTGTTTTGACCTTGAAATTATGGGTTTATTCCTCCAATATGACTTAGGGTTCATGTAAAACTATTTTCATGGTGTCAAGGGGTGGTGACACCTAAAAAAGTGAATGCAACACTTGGGAAGGTGCATACGACACTTGCGATAGTGCATGCGACACTTACTAAGGTGTATACGTCACTTTGAGACACTTGCAACACTTAGGGTGCGAAACACAAATGTGACATTTTGGTGTGTAACAAATTCCCCCTAAGGTGTAGGGTCATAAGAGAAATAGATGTACAAAAAACTTTACAATTATTCAATGCAAGGGTGATGAAGTGGGAGAACTTGGGAGAAGCTGCAAACAATCATCAAACAATATTAATATATGTTCCATTTCCAAGGAAGGCATATTGATGCAGACCCCCCCTTCTCCCTTTGGGGATGCACAACCTCTCAATCTAGGATTGTTCAAAAAAATGAGTTGAATCGACTCTCTAGGACTTTATTAGACCCCAATCAATCTACACAAGCCCCCCTTCATAATACTGTGGTTTCAATTGCAGCCTGCTCTAAGAATTTTAAAGTCTGAACACTTCTTGGCCTCGCAATTAAGTGTGATCATTGATATTAAATCTCAGTGATGCCTCTTGATCAATGAATATGATCTATCCTCTATCTGGATTGGTCAAATGTCATTTAGTGACCCTTTTCCCCAGCGGTAACTTCATGCGACATTGGGATGTGACCAGTCGGGTATCCAAAAGTGCTTCAGAAATGCGGGTTTCAGTCGTCTTCTCTTCTTACTCGGGTCAATCCTTTTGATTAATGAATTGAAGAATTTTCATGGGACCATATATATGGTCCTCATCCATCCTCGCAACCAAAGACTACAATCCCTTTAGAATTCTAGCTTCAGTCATTTTGACCTCAACTGTCACCAATTCCTCCGAACTCAAATTGGTGAATTCTTATGAAATGGGCACTAGCTCCTCTTACCAGTCCCTCTCATTGCGACCTCGGGCTATGACCGAGTCTTATCTCCAGGCGCTTCATGAATTTTCACTTCGTGTTATCTGCACTTTTCTCTTCAAAATTTTCTCGAAGTCCAAATACGCGAACTCCTCAGATAAGATCAACGGTTCTCAATGATCCACAGCCAATGACTGAGATATTCTCCGCGCTTCGCGATATTTTCTAATTTCTTGATGCAATTCTTCTAATTCGCGATTCTGTGAATATGCTTATCTATTTCCATGTATCTATCCTCCGATCGACAGCTAGGATTCCTTCGTGACTTCGGACTTCGAAATTTCAATAAGCTCACCTAGGTTCTTCCTCCTTTCCTCGGAGTGTGTGCGCATCTTTGCCACATACCCTTCTGGATCCAACAGTCCATATATTTTCTTCGCACTTCGCGGCTTTGCAAATTTCTCACTCTACTCTTTGTAATTTTTTCGAATATCTTTCTCACAAACCTCAGATCTGTTGTCACCTGTCTCCTTTGACGATGGATGGTCCCAACAATATTTGGAACACCGGGACTTCATAAGTCCACTCTCCTATGCACTCTAAAGAGATTTAATTCGTGAACTTTACCTGGATCCAATGGTTGTTGGTCCTTTGCACATTCAGATCCGATGATTGGGACCTACTTCTCCCCTTTGCACTCCTCCTTTGTCTTTGACCCAAATCTGACGGTCTAGATCTCTTCAGACTCTGGGACTTTGGAAATTCCATGCCTTCTACGCTCCCATACACCTAAATGTGTGAATCCCATAGGACTCCCACCGTTACCTCTCGCACATCTTCTCTATATCTAACGACTGTACTTGTTCATGACTAGATCTGATGGATCCTATTGCTCCTCCTTCGGAACTTTGAACTTCTTCTGAGACTTGGAAGATTTCACGAGGATTCAAAGGGTTCGACCTTTGATCTTTCTCCTGCAAGTCTATCTACTCGACCTTGTCTTGCACTTTTCCTCTTGAGATTTGACCATGAAATTTGACCTCGGCTCTGGGGCACACTTTCACTCTGAGTGAAAAATTTCACTACTCCTCCTGAGCTTGTGAATCTTAGAATAATTTCACTTCTGTGCACCCTCCTTGCACTGTCTCTCTTGAACATTAAATTGCTCGGAACTATAAAGGGTCTTGACCCTTCTTCTTCCTTCAAAAGAATTTTCTAGTGCCCTCTTGGAAAATAAACACTCTCTTGAGCTTTCAAACTTGGACAAGTTCACCTCTACACACTCCTTTTGTTCAACTGAGCCTTCAGATAGATCCTTTCAACATTTCATCTAAGTGTTGGCCTGGTGCACTCCTTTCATAGGTCTCCCTCTAGATTATTCAGTAACTCTGTGAGTGTATTCTTCTTGACACTCTTCTCCTTGAACTCGACAAAGATTTCTCTTTGTGCATGATTTCACCTACATCATACCATAAAAAAAAATTTCTCCTTGTGCACCCTTGCACCTGCTCGATGCCCGCTTGACAGAGCTCTACAAAGTTCTGAGTGACTTTGTCTCTCTGTACTTCTTTTGCATAGTTTCTCCTCTAAGGTATTCAACAACCTTGAGGTTTCCCTTGAGTTATTATCACTCTGTTGTGCCCTCATGGAACATTCTTCTTTGACTCCACACAGTTCAGATGCACACTCCTTGCGCTGGCTACATAACCTTCAATGTTCTGTTGTGCACTCCTTGCACATCCTAAAGAATCTAGAATGATACTTCAAACTCAAAAAAGATAATGAAATCTATCTTACTACTGCAGATGAAATATATCAGAATTTTACAACATACATAAACACATAAACAACAATGTGTAGGAAAAATTGTTGTCTTTTCATTAATATGAAAATTTGATTACAATATGTGCAGGCTGGACTACAACAACTGTTGGTTGTGGAGCTTGATTATCTTCCTGATTCATAGTTCCTTTACTTTTAGCCGTGTTTATACCCCATGAAGTATTTACACCCCATAAGTATGTACACTCTTCCACGCGGGGGAGTGCAAAGGGGGGGTACCCCCTCTGCAGGGTCCGGGGGCAAGCGGGGGTTCGGGGGCGAAGCCCCTGAAGGAAAAATTGCCTTGTAAATGTATATCATAATTTCATTGTAAATATGGATCGTTCATTATAAGGTCACAGATCTAACGATATAGATTATGTTAGGTTTTTTTTCCCTAGAAGGAAACCCTCTTTTATGAGGTAAATGTATTGTGGCTATGGTTGATGGTGAATATTGTATTATGAGATAGGATACTGTGAGAGATAGAATATGAAGTCACAATGGGTTTGCTATAGGTTGTATCCCTTCATATGATGGATAATAATAATGGAAAGACCTGGCAATTTCTCTAGTGGACGTAGCCCACACTGGGTGAACCACGTAAATCTGTGTCTCTATTGTATTGTGTATCTTCTGTGTTTTGTTTNTCCGCATTTGTTTTATTTTATTTCTCCACGGTCCTGTTTTTCTAACAACTGGTATCATAGCGAAAGGTAACTCGCAAGAAAAGAGGGTTCCTGGTTCGAGTGGGAGCAATGTCGGAAGATGAAAAGTTTAGGGTCGAGAAATTTAATGGCCAAAACTACCAGTTATGGAAGATGTAGATGGAAAACTATTTATATCAGAAGGATCTATTCCTACCATTGGGCATAATAGAAAATAAGTCGGTGGCTATGAAGGATGAAGAATGGGAGATTCTTGAAAGAAAGGCTCTAGGAACGATACGGCTGAGCCTGGCAGTGTTGGTGGCTTTCAATATTTCCAAAGAAAAGACAACGAAGGGTTTGATGGACGCATTGGCCAAATTGTATGAAAAACCCTCGGTGTCCAATAAGGTATTTCTAATGAAAATATTATTTAATATGAAGATGTTGGAAGGTGGGTCTGTTGCAGATCATTTAAATGATTTTAATATAGTTACTAATCAACTAAGTTCTGTAAAAGTGGACTTTGATGATGAGGTCATGGCTCTTCTAATCTTGTGCTCATTGCCATAAAGATGGAACGGCTTGGTCATGGCTGTAAGTAACTTTGTCTATGGTTCAAATACTTTAAAATTTGATGATGTTGTTGGTGTTATCCTTAGTGAGGAAATGCGACAGAAAAGAACAGGTGAGACATCGAGAAATGCGTTGAACACAGAGAGCATAGGAAGACAAAAGGATAGAAGAAAGGGTTTCGGGAACCGTGGGAATTCTAGGAAGGGAAGATCCAAATCCAGACTTGGAAATATAAAGTGGTGGAATTGTGGGAAGAAAGGACATTTGAAGAAAGACTGCAGAGCTCCAAAGAAACAAAGAGATGGACAACATGAGAGAAATCTGGAAGCAAATGTAACAGGTGATGTGTTACAAGATGCTTTGATTCTTTCTATAGGTAATATTTCTGAGTCTTGGGTAGTAGATTCAGGGGCTTCATTTCATGCCACACCCCATAGGAAACATTTTCTAGATTATGTTCAAGGTGATTTTGGACAGGTTCATTTGGGTGACGATGCACCATGCAAAATTGTTTTAATGGGAAAAGTAAAAATAAAGCAACGCAATGGAAACCAATGGTTGTTGAAAGAGGTAAGACATGTTCCAGATTTAAGGAAAAATCCAATTTCAACAGGGCAGTTGGCAAGTGAAGGTTTTATATCCATATTTACAGATAAGACATGGAAGGTCATTAAAGGATCATTGGTGATAGCGAAAGGAGAGAAGGTAGGTACATTGTATTTATGTACTGGTAATACTGACTATTCTATCTCTTTAGCTTCTACAGGAGTGGATACAACAATGTGGCATCATAGGCTTGGACATATGAGTGATAAGGGGATGCAAATACTTCACAAAAGAAATTTGTTTCCAGATCTTAAACAAATTGATTTGGACTTCTGTGAGCATTGTGTTTATGGAAAACCGAAGAGAGTCAGATTTCTCAAAGTCAGAAAAGAAAAGAAGAGTGAAAGGTTAGAGCTTGTGCATACAGATGTATAGGGACCATCTCACGTATCATCTCTTGGTGGATCTCATTATTATATTACTTTTATTGATGAGGCAACTAGAAAAACTTGGGTTTATTGCATTCAACAAAAATCTGATGTTTTTGATACTTTTAAGAAATGGAAAGCTTTGGTTGAGAATGAGACAGGAAAAAAGTTGAAGTGTCTCAGATCAGATAATGGAGGTGAATATTGCAGCAAGGATTTTGATGGTTACTGTTCATACCATGGGATTCGTAGAGAGAAGACAGTTCCAAGAACACCACAAGAAAATGGTGTGTCAGAAAGGATGAACATGACAATCATGGAGCGTGCAAGGAGTATGAGATTGCATGCTGGTTTGCCCTTACAGTTTTGGGCAGATGCTGTAGATACTTCTGTTTACTTAATAAACAGAGGACCTTCAAGCGCTTTGGATGGTAGAATTCTAGAGGAGGAATGGACAGGAAAAAAGGTAAACTATTCTTTTTTGAAAATTTTCGGTTGTG
>JASDQU010334243.1:0-12668 GCA_032191745.1 Picea mariana
CAAACACTATTGGGTCCATTACCCAAAACTTTGTGCTATGGGTCTTTCTTCAAGAGTTGACATCAATGACAACCAACCTTAATCAACAGTTTGTATGTATAAATATACGCTACGGTGATGTAGTGAGCATATATATATATATATATATATATATATATAAGAGTTATGAATGACTAAGTTCTAGATCTATGTGATCGAAGGATTGTAAGTGCTCTGTGCATACTATGTGAGACTTGTAGAGCTACGTGCAAGTAATTATAATAAGGCTTGGTGATTTACCCTAGCTCAAAGAAGGAGGATCTAGCAGAGTGTGCGCAGATTGCCTGTCTTTTGCGGAGTAGGATTTTGATGCTATGTGCCTGTAAGAATCTTGACAAAGATAATAAAGAAGAAGAGTTGGTGGACATAGCCTTAGGGTGGGGGTAAACCACGTATATGCTGTGTTGCTCTACTTTGTGCGATGTCTTGATGTGTTTATGTATTTACTTGCTAAGTTCTTTGATATAGATAGATAGATTTGTTTATGATTTGTGCTAATGATGTATATGGATGTTAGATCTGACCTATGTGAATGTGCTTAGTGCTAAGTGCTTAGATACATCAGATCTAAATGAATGATGCGATGCTTTGTTTTATCTGCAGAGTAGATAGTGGTTAAATATTGATGAACTGTCAGTGCTAAGTGCTCTGTTAAGTATTACAATCATAGATCTGTGTCCCAGCTAAGGTTGCAGACACCTGAGTCCTGTAACCACCCCTGCCTCTACCTCGGGTGAGACTTCATCTGCTTCGTAGGTGTTTCCGAAAGGGTCGGTATTTAGGGTTTTTTTGGTGTGCTATTGTAGCATTGAACCCTGGGTCTGCCCCTCTGCCAGCACAGAGTATGTTGCTGCTACAGAGGCTAGTAAAGAGATGATTTGGTTACAGAGGTTTATGGAGGAATTGTGAAAGAAGCAAGAGAATACCATGTTGTACTGTGATAGTGAGAGTTCCATTCATCTTGCAAAGAACTCAGCCTTCCATTCGAAGACTAAGCATATACAAATCAGGTACCATTTCATACGATCCATCTTGGAAGATGGACATTTTAAGTTGGAAAAGATATATACTAGCCAGAATCCTGCAGACATGTTAACAAAGACAGTAACCAGGGAAAACTGAGTTCCTACTCAATTTCAGTTGGTCTTCAAGAATGAATATGAAGATGAGAAATTTTTGAGGTCCAAGAAGGATCATAGTCCAACATATACAAAAATCATGGAGTTGTTGAGATCATTCTCCAAGTGGGATATTGTTGGTTGTGGAGCCTACTTATATTCCTGATTCATAGGTCTTTGTTTTCAGCTGTGTTTATACCCCATGAAGACTTTAAACCCTAGAAGAATGTACACTCCACCATGCGGGGGAGTGCAAAGGGGGGTTACCCCCTTTGCAGGGTCCGGGGGCAAGCAGGGTTTGGGGGAAAATCCCCCGAAGGAAAAATTACCTTGTAAATGTATATCGTAATTTCATTATAAATATGGACCATTCATTATAAGGTCACAAATATGACGGTAGAAGTTATGTTAGGGTTTTTTTCCCTAGAAGGCAACCCTCTTTTATGAGGGAAATATATTGCGGCTATGTATTGTTGTGAATATTGTGTTCTGAGTAAGGAGACTGTGAAAGAAAGAAAAGGAAGTTACAATGGATGTGATGTAGGTTATATCCCTTCATTTGCTGGATAATAATAAAGGAATAACCTGGAAATTTCTCTTGTGGATGTAGCCCACATTGGGTGAACCACATATATCTTTGTCTCTATTGTATTGTGTATCTTCTATGTTTTATTTTTGCATTTGTTTTATTTTATTTCTCCGTGATCCAGTTTTATAACGTTAGGAAGATTAAGCTTCCTACATTTGATGGTGATGATAAGAAAGGTGAAGATGTTGGAGCATGAGGAAATATTTCCAATTGCACAATTATTCATCAAATTTAGAGGCTAAAGTTGAAATTTATCATATTCAGGTGGAAGTATCAATGTGGTGGGACCAACTCAAACAAGTTAAGCACATTGAGGAAAAGAGGATCTCATGGAGGAAATTCAAAAAGTATTTTCAAAAGAAATATTTGTCAGAGAATTATTATGATAAGAATATGCAAGAGTTCTTTGAACTCAAGCTTGTAAACATGACAATGGATGAGAATGAGAGGAAGTTTCTAGAATTGTTGAGGTATGTTGGCTTCATCAAGGATGAGAAATTTAAAATCCAAAAATTTATGAGTGGACTTCCATTTTTCTATAGTGATAAAATTCATTTTTATGAGCCCAAGACCCTGGAAGAAGCCACAAGGAAAGAAAATCATCTTTATGAGTAGAAAAAAGGAAGGTCGAATTTTCAAAAGGCTTGGGATGACAAGAAGAAAGGTAAGATGGAGAAAAGAAAGAAATGGTATAAGGCACCATTTTTTTTATAAATAGTTCTTAGGGACAATCAACAAAAAATGAGCCTAGGGTGATAGAGTCTTTGGGGAAAAGGCCAAGACAACATCCCATAAAATATTGGGAATGTCAGAGAGACCACATCTATAAAGATTTATCTCACAAGGGGAATATGATGAGGACTTTCCAAAATATTAAGGAAGTTAATACAGTTGAAAATATGGGCATAAGCATGCCAATAATTTATGCAGCCTTAGACAAAAAGCAATTAGACCATCAAGCTCATATGATTGAGGTGGAAGGGAAGATCAATACCTAACCAATAACTATTTTAATAGATTATGGAGCTAGCCATAGCTACATAGATCTTAATCTTGTTGAGAGGTTTCATTTGAAAAGAAGAAAGCATGGAAAATATTGGTTGGTTYAGCTAGCCATTGGAGCCAAGAGAAGGATCAATGACCTAGTTAAGGATTATCCAATGGACATGAATGGATTCAACAAAAATGCATATTAGAATATCATACCTTTGGGTTATTATGTTTTCTTGATTGGTATGGATTGGTTGCACAAGCATCATGCTGTCCTATATTTCTACAACAAGGAATTCAGTTTTCTTGACGAGGAAGGAAATAAAAGGAAATTTCAAGGGATTCCAAGGCCTATATTAATTAGAGAAATTTAAACCATGCTATTGAAAAAGGGTTTTAGAAAAGAGTGCCAAATTTATGCAACCCATATGGAAGAGGTAACCAAAGATAAAATCCCAATTATTGAAGACTATCCAGTCTTGAAGGAGTATAAATATGTGTTTGGTGAGACACCAGGGTTTCCACCAAAGAGAGACATTGATTTCTCCATTGAATTGGTGTCTGGAGCTACCCTAGTGTCCAAGAATCCCTATATAATGAGCACATTAGAGCTGAAAGAATTGCAAATGTAATTGGAAGAATAATTGAAGAAGAAGGATGGAACCTTAAGTTCATGCATTGATTTCAAGAAGTTGAATAAGGTTACCATAAAGACCAAATATCATTTTCAAGGATTGATGATCTATTTTATCAACTTAAAGGTGCAAGGATCTTTTCCCAGATTGACCTAAGGTCAGTCTATCATTAAGTGATAATTAAAGAAGAAGATATTTACAAACACCATTTAGAACAATGTATGGCCATTATGAGTTTGTAATGGTGCCATTTAGGTTGCCAAATGCACCAATTGCCTTCATGTGTCTGATGAAAGGAGTGTTCAACGAGCATTTGGATAAGTTTGTGATTGTTTTCTTAGATGATATTCTCATCTATTTTGAGACCAAAGAAAAACATGAGCAACACCGAAGGATGGTGCTACAGGTGTTGAGGGAGCATAAACTATATGAAAAGTTTTGAGCATATGTTGTCATTGATGTCAACATGGTGCACAAGCAAAGGAAGTGCATAGAATGATTGAAGTGCACATGGATAATATGGTGCACAAGTAGAGGAAGTGCATGGAAGGATTGCATAGGAGGTGTGAAAAATGATTCTTTCTACTGTACTATTGTAGATCAACATGAAATGGAACTCCTAGAAGAAATTGTGAAAGTTTGAAAACAAAAGTATGCAAAGGGATTGAAGGATGAAGGGATCAATGACGCAAAAATAATTACATAAGTGATAGAGTCTGCCAAGATTGTACGTAGAATAGGAGGATAACCTATGACGTAGTTCATAAATGAAGTGGAATGCGACAAATTCCCTTGTTTGTGATCACGAAATAAATCAGTGGATGTTTATGCCACATCATGACGATGTTTTGAGAAAACGAGAAGTGACATAGTGAACTGCGATGGAGTGTGTAGAAGATTGTGTAGATGAAAATCTGCAGGGTGCCTTGAGCCAGTGCGACGAATGATGTAGTGGAGTGTTACGAGATGAAGTCCGAAGTAAAATGCAACAAAACAAGTCACCAAGGGCACTTACAATCTGATGGGGTGATTCAGTGAGCACACTATAGGACAAGTGTGACAGGGTGAAGACTTGTGACTTGAGTCTTTCTCTCAGGTTCTATCAGTGTAGTGGATGCTTTGTAAACCATAATGAAATTATTGCATCATTCTTTAGGATATGCTTAGATAATATGGAGCATAGTCATAGGAAGACTTGGTCCATTTGATTTAGTCAAATTTTTTCCATAATGTAATAGTCATGCATCCTCATACTTTATTTATACAAAATTGTAACTCATAGAATTTTTATATGGTCAAAGTTTGTCCACAATATAACCATCATACTTTATTTAGACAAAATTGTAACTGATAGGATTTTGATGTGGTCAAAGTTTGCCCACATTGTAACTGTTACACATCCACATATAGGAAGGTGAAATCAGGAAAATTAGTATAAGTATGGATGTGCTCTGATCATGGATGTGTGTGTGAAGTAAGGTGGAAGATGATATTGTAACAGTTCATAGGAACAAAAATGTAAATTTGTCAGGATGTGGTGAAATATTTAGTGATGTAATATATTTTTCTGAGTTTAGGGTGGTAGAGTGGTACTAGGGTGAGTCGAAGCTTAATGAGGATTGGTTTCCTCATTTTTTTGTAACAGGTTGGTGCCTGAGAGGATTGGTGTCCTCATTATTTGTGATAGGTTGATGCCTGAGAGGATTGGTGTCCTCGTTGTTTGCAACAGGTGGGTCCCTGTTGAGTTGAAAATTTATAACTTGTAAGTTGGTGCTTCAAGAAGAACATAAAGAAGATGTTCTGTGGTTTTTTCCTGCATTGGGTTTCCACATAAAAATATTTGTGTACTGTGTTCACTGTGCCGTGTTGATTTTTGCTTGTATCTTTCATTAAGTGCACACTTCTAAATAACTTAGATGGTTATTTTGATTTCTTCTTGTATCTTTCGTTGAGTGCACATTTTTAAATAACTTAAATGGTTGAAAGGAAAGAAAAATACAGAAGGTTAATGCAATATTGTTCACCCACCCTCTTAGTATTGTTGTGAGTATCAACAATTGGTATCAGAGCAAGGTTACTTCAATTATAGTCTAACAACTGGAAGGAATATCACACAAAAAGTATGGCCATATTTTTCAACTAGACTTCCTTTTTTCAGTGGAACACATTTTTCATTTTGGAAAATCAGAATGAAGACCTACTTGATGTCTCTTGGTATGGAAGTATGGAAGAGTGTGGTAGATGGTTATAAAATCCCAACTACTCTTCCAACTAATGAAGTTGGTAAGAAACATTACTATATTAATGAAAAATCTATGAATGTTATCCAAGGAGGACTTGAAAAAACATAATTTGTTAAAGTGATGTAGTTGGAATCTACATATGGGACAAACTGGTAAACAATTATGAAGGAGATGATAAAGTAAAGTTGGCCAAAATTCAAGCTCATAGAATGCACTTTGAAAGCCTAATAAGGAGTGAAGATGAAAATATTGCAGGTTTCTTTCGAGTGGATAAGACCATAAACACCATGAAATGGATAGGAGAGGAAATTAAAGAAGCTATGGTAGTTCAGAAGGTACTGGGATCTCTTCCCTCAAGACTTGATGAAAAGGTCTCAGCTATAGAAGAAATGCATGAACTAGACAAACTGACTATGGATAGGCTCCATGGAATTCTGATTGCTTATGAGATGCAAATTAGGAAAGAACAACCATATCTAAAGGATAGATTGTTCAAAACATCAGTCAAATTGGCAACATCTCAATATTATGATTCATCAGAACACTTCTCAGATGAAGAAGAATCTAACTTTGTGAGGAAGCTGAAGAGGGGCTTTGGAAAATATAAAGGCATGTTACCATGTAAATGTTTTTTTTTTTAGTAAAATTGGTCATATTTCCTCTAAATGTCCTTTTAAAGGAAATAACACCAATGAAAAGGAAAGAAAAAGCAAGGATAAAGCTAACAATTTTAAAAAGTCTTTTAAAAGGAATAGTTTTTATTCAAAGGAGGTGTTGTGAGATGCAATAAAACCCTCCATTTTCCTCTTCTTTAGAAAATGGAGCACCTCATTTTCATGTTTGAAAGAGCTTTTCTTTGGCCTCTTTTTGCCTCAAGTCTCTTAGGTAAATCCTGTTCACCTTAAGAAATCCCGCGCAAAAGGAAGTACTTAAAAATTTTCATTTTTGAGCAAGTTAGAAGAAATCGATAAATTTAGTTCTAACTCCTCTGATGTGAATAAGAGGAGCTACACTTAACTCCTCAGATTCACATCAGAGGAGTTTCTCTATTTTTCTATGATACACTTACCTATTGCATGAATTGAAACTAACTCTTCCAATGTGAATTAGAGGAGTTGGTTCACATCGGAGGACTTCTCACTAAGTCCTCCGATGTTCATCAGAGAACTTCCCTTCAAGTCCTTCGACCTCAACCACCCTACCAACTGCACATTTAATGTAAAATGCTCATTGATATATATATGTATATATATATATATATATATATATAGATATAGATGACAAATAGTCAAGGTCTCATTATCTTGCCAAGAAGATGAGAGGGGTTTCCCTTAGACTTAAAGCATGCCAATTCATCACATATAGGTTCACGATTTATCACCATCCTCCACATGCCATTACTTCGACAGGCACACACGTGAATATTTATTTATCTTTCTAGGGTTAGGGTTTCCTTCTTGATTATTTTTTATACGTATTTTTCTTTTTCTTTGTCACGATGATCCCTCATTTCTCCCACTGCCCTATCCTTAGTGCACTCTCCAAACAATAATCACCTAAACTTGATTAACCCTCTTTCTCACATCTTGTCGGAAATTTCACAGACCCCTTCACCTTTTCCTTTCTTTAATATTTTAAGCTGCCCCTTTGGAAAACCCTAAAAGAAATGAGAGATTCATGAAAGCCAAACCTTGGAATGAAGGTCCCTAAGTCCATATTGAAACCTCATCATCCCTGAGATTTTCCATCGTGAGAGTACTTGGTAACTTCTTCGATGTGACTAGAAGAGTTCTAAGAAACTCCTCCAATCTTACAACCATCACTCGGGCCACTTAATAATAACTCCTCCGATCATATCGTAAGAGTTCCCATTAACTCCTTCGATATGGTCGAAGGAGTTTCAACTAACTATGCCGATTTTCATAAGAATTTGGTAGTAAAAACAATAACTACTCCGATGTACAATCAGAGAAGTTATAATTAACTCCTCCAATTTGCATCAAAGGAGTTGTTACTAACTCTGTTAATTAGAACCTTTTCAAGAAAATTCACCTGTGTATTGGAGCAGTTAAGGTTAAATTCTCCGATTTGCATTAGAGGAGTTGTTATTAACTACACCAACCGAAACTAATGCACCTTAGAACACTTAGCATGAACTCCTCCGATTTCCATCAGAGGAGTTAATCTATGGACCTCCGATTTTGATTTTTAAGCTCAGTTCCCACCCTTTGCTCCCCAAAATTTTCACTAAGCTTCTCAAGCATGTCTACCATCACTTTGACATCCAAACTCGTTAGTTCCATTGAATTGTATGTTATATCCTGATACATGCACTAAAATAATTTTTTTTTATGGCAAGTTCAAGCATGCCACCTAAAAATAAAACCACAAGAAAGGTATATAGATCTGAGACATATGGTGGTGGACAACAAGTAGAAGGTGAGCCAAAAATCCTCGGATCCATGTATGATGATACATCATGATTGCTAGAGAAGAACGAAGAAACATTGAAATGGGGAGAAATATATTATATGTTCAAAAAATCTAATTTCTCTGCCGAAGCCGAAGATCCAAATAAGCTTCAAGTGTTCAAGAACATCAAGAAATCCAGTATCTTYAGAGTAGAAACAAACCCAATAGTATTCCCCCTTGTGGATTCCATCACATGGATTATGAAGAATACTGATGTAAGCAACAAATACATCTACAATGCAAGAAAATAACCCATAGCTTCATTTAGACCCAAGTATTTGGCCAAGTGCTATCATATTGAAGAGGGGATCAAACAAATGGATAGTAAACTCCTCAACGAATTCAAGTACACACCTAAGGACCTATTCCCCAAGTGGTATAGGGAAGATAATAAATTAAAGTACATACCTAAAATTGGATACCTCACAAATTCCTTGAGAAGACCCTACCAATACTTGGTAGCCATGCTGTGTAGATTGTATGGGGAATTTGACGTGACCCAATTCTCCCTATCCTATATTCCTCTAATATACCGCTGTACAGATGCAGGGACATCATTCAATTGGGATGACATCCTATCTGAGAACCTCATTGTAGCTATATCCACGGTGAAGGAAGCCCAACCCTGAACGTTCTCAAGCTTCCATATGTCCTCGTACCTCTCAAGGATCATGTGCATAGCTCACAAGTACCCTGATATGGGGTGGAATTGACTACCTTAAAACCTTGCAATCCATATATATTGTAAAATGATCCGGGAACACAAATATTGTATGGAGTGTCAAAGGATATGTGAGCACTTTCTGGATACATTATACGAGTTCATCTTATGCACTCCTTCTCCATGCATGACTGACAAATTCATAGAATTTATAAGGAAAATCGGGTATTGGTACCTCATGGAGCACGATACTTATATAAGAATATATGGTGCAATGAAAACACCCCATTTGCTTCGTCGGTTCGTGCCCGAAAGGATTTTGCTCCAAGAGGTGGTGTATCATGCCATCATACTCAGAGTTGGGGGGATGTTGTACCGACTAAAGAAAGAAATTTGGCCTCCATTGCCATTATATGTAGGAAATTATTTCTTCAAAAACACTAAGCAGGCCCAAGTAGAGGTAAACACCCTGCTTTCCTATCACTTTGGGTAAGATAGATATAGGAGACAAGATCCCAAAAATACTGTTAGAGAGAATTTCAACAAGATCGGTATACCTTGGGAGTATACCATAGATCTTTGGGAGGAGGAAGAAGTACACCAAAATGACTGGATGTATGATGATGCCATCTTCAATAGGCGTGGCCAGGTGAGAGGAAGGATCACAGACGAAGATAAGGTGAGAGAAGAATCCAAGAAGAAAGCAAAGCAAGAAGAAGCTGAGCAATATTCCCCCATTTCCATCTCAACACACTCAGGATCTACAAAAGAAGAAGAATAAACACCAGTAGATAAAAATAGGAGAGACAAAGAGAAGGTATTACAAAATAAGAACGATGCGAAAAAGAAGAAGCAGAAGATTGAGGCCAACAAGGCCAAAGCTAAAGCTGAAGCAGAAGATTGAGGTCAACAAGGCCAAAGCTAAAGCTGAAGCAGAATATTGAGGCCAACAAGGCCAAAGCTAAAGCTGAAGCAGAAGATTGAGGCCAACAAGGCCAAAGTTAAAGCTGAAGTAGAAGATTGAGGCCAACAAGGCCAAAGCTAAAGCTGAAGCAGAAGATTGAGGCCAACAAGGCCAAAGCTAAAGCTGAAGCAGAAGATTGAGGCCAACAAGGCCAAAGCTAAAGATGAAGTAGAAGATTGAGGCCAACAAGGCCAAAGCTAAAGCTGAAGCAGAGGAAAATCCACAACAGAGAGAGAGGAAAAATGAAAGGAACAAGAAGCAAAGGAAGTAGCAGAACAGGCGAAAAAGAAAGCTAAATAGGCAACTGACAAAGCTGCTGAATAAGAAAGGCAATGGAAAGACATGAAAGACATAGGATGGGACACACATCCCATGGAAACAGACATTACAAAAATGTCTACCACTGGTGTAGAAAAAAATCTATCAGGAAACAACTTAGGACTTGGGATCTGGGATACATTACAACTGAGCAATGTACTGGACCTAAGGAGTTTCACCTATGAAAATAAGATAGGTAGGATTGTGCAGGAGAAGGTGAATAAAATGTCAGTAACAGAAGGATCACCTATCTTATTTATCACCCATGTTCCCATAATGGGAGATGTTAGAGAATATCTTGTGGCAACAACTATGACCGAATCCACATTTAAGAATGCCAATCTATACAACATATGAAGATTGTGCGAACACAATAAAGAGAAAGAGGCAAGGATCACAGAGTTGGAAGAAAAAATTCAACATGTTAATATTGATGAAAGAAGCCTTCAAAGCTTCAAAATCAGTGCTGAGAAAGTCAAGAATGAATTGGAAGGATCCATCATTGACATGTATGCTCACCTGCATCTCTTCCAAAATGTAGCTGCAATAATCATTGATAAAAACAACCAGATACAAGTGAAGCTGACACAATATAACATCATTCACGGAGGCATAACTTGTTAATATTATGGTAGCTGCGAGAGGTATTTACCTCTACATGTGAACCTGACGAGAATAGAAGACTCCGGGAAGCAAGAGAAAGCCTAATGAATTGGCTAATAACCCTAGAAGCCTTGTCGGCTCAAGAATATAATTTATATTAGGCTATTAGCCTCCAAGAGAAGAAGTCAGCCATAATTAATAATAATGTACTGAACAGACACATACCCAGAAGGAGAAGTCGGCCCCAGCAAAATGGCAGGATTACTATAAATACAGGGCGCCAGTTCTCATTTGACAGCATCTTAGGACTGCAATTTTCCCAGTTGGTGCGCAGGTTTAGAGGAGGGTTGTAGGTGCAGTTGCAGTAGCAGCTGGTTTCAGTATTGGCTTGGATATCTCTTGGCTAGGGTTTGGAACATATGATTAGTCTTTTGTGATGCGCTATCCTTGGGGATTGATGCGCTACTCTTTGTTTGGCTATCTAGCCTAAGGTTTGCTTCTAGAGGAATTCTCAGGTCAAGGTTAAGGTGCTCGGAGGGAGGCTTCGGCTTGTGGTTGGGTGACGAGGGTATCGTCAATGGTTAAACGAGCACACCATCTTCCATATTCTAACAGGTTATGGGCCCACACCCCTTCAGTCAACCTAAAACACTGGAAGGAAACATAGCCGCTAGATATTGAGCTCGTTGAGGAACTGCCGCTAGGGTTACTAGCAGGAGCAACTTCCAAAAGCACTGAAGCTAGGGTTACCAGTAGAAGCAATTGTAGAAACCCTAAACCTCTTGTTGAGGCACCTTAAGTGACGAGATTGACCTAATATCTGGATAGATCAGTGCACCCTAGCCCAATGCATCTCCTGGTACACTCAAAAGGCCAAGATGTGAAGTTTGGATTTCTAGTCAAAATCTAGGGTTTGACCAAGTCAAGCAAGCCATGACGAATTCTATGAAGTCTGAGAACAAGCTATATGGAGCCTCTAACTTCAGAGCATGGAAGACAAGGATTGACCTCATCCTTGCTAAGAATAAAGTGTTGGACATTGTGAAAGGAAAGATTGTGAAGCCAGAGTTTAAAGAAGGAGAAGAGAAGGAACCGCAGAACGTTGCAGCTATGGAGAAGTTCAAAGACGTTGACATCAATTCCATGAGTATCATAGTGGATTCCATAAAAGACCACTTGATACCCTACATCTCCCATCTTGACTCATCGAAGAAGATGTATGATTCCCTAACAAATCTCTTCTTAGTTAGAAACATTGGACAAGTTATGAGTCTGAAGAATGAGCTCCGTGACATGAAGATGAATGATGACGACAACATAACATCATACTTTGTAAGGATATCCCAGCTAAAAGATCAACTACAAGCTATTGAAGAGATCACTTCAGAAAAGGAATTGGTGAACATAGTACTTAATGGTCTTCCCAAGATATGGGATGCATTTTCCGCGAGCATGAATACAAGGAAGGAGTATCCGACATTTGAAGAACTTTGGACTTGCTGTGCTCAAGAAGAATCAAGGATCAATGAAAAAGAGAAACCTCAAAAGAAGTACGATGATCAAGCCTTCACAACAAGATTCAAGAACTTCAGAAACAAAAAGAAATTCGGTTCAAGGAGGAAGCCAAATCAAGAGAAAGACATCTCAGAAATACAATGCTTCAACTGTCAGAAGTATGGTCACTACAGAAATCAATGTCCCGAGCTAAAGAAAAGAAAGAAGAAACATGAAGCATCGATTGCTGAAGAAAAGGAACCGACAAAGAAGACTAAGCAGGATGGAAAAGATTTCTTCTACTAAAAGGTAACAACACTCTTCTTATTTTCTTGTACATATCTTGCTTGCATCGTCCTTGTACATATCTTGTATATCTATCTCTTGGAAGATAATGTGTTCGAAGAAGAACTATACCTATGGAAGAAAAACAAGATAAGAATGAATATCATTAGATATTACACATGAAAGAATGAAATATATCATGTGAAAGCTATTATAAGATAATCCAAAATCAGAGTCAATCTTGAAGAGACTTAGAA
>JASDQU010334246.1:0-11466 GCA_032191745.1 Picea mariana
TGTATACGAATATATAACAAGAAAAGTCTAGACCATATTTATGCATAATTCAACAACTCATATGCTTATGACAAATAATATAAGAAAAAATCACCAAACTGTAAAATTAACATAAATTGCATCAGAAAAGTCTAAAAGAGAACATGTCCTTACAACGCATGTGAATAGGTAACATTCCGCTAGCAATAGTTTGCAGCAAACAACAATACACATCTATTTTTAATTCTCTCAAAATGTTGGACCTGGGGGCTTCACAATATTAATTAACCAGATATTGTCTCCAAAAGGAGTTCTAGAGTGTATACAAAGCTTGAAGAGCCCTTTCAAAATGGGTGTCTTCCCATATTTATACAATTATTTCTAACTCTTGAATGTGACTTCTTGTATTCCCTAAATAAATTGTTTCAAAAGAGACCTTTCGGGTTCCTTGTCTCTAATTGTGACACGTGTAGGGAAAAAGGCAAAACTGAGAGTAGTTGAAAAAAGACAAAATAGAATGCAGTTAACAACAATTTTGAATTTCCATTTTGTATTTTTCATGGACTCTTTCCCTGATATATGATGTCCACATTTACAACTAATCATACAATGTTGAGATACGACGATATGCTAATTCCTCAAGGGCAGTTGTGTGCATGGTCGTGTTGTATTTTAGGGTCAGTGTATCCTTTGATAATGTAGCCATGAACTCTTGAATCATAGTATGGAATTTAGTTGGTTGAATGAGATGTTGCTCGATTAAGTGCATCATTACTTTGGTGGGGGATTGTGTAACTTCATGTCTGCGACTTCTGTTGTCTTGTATTTTATCGACTAGTTCTTCCATTATAAGGATCTTTCCAAGTTATTCTAATTGGGGAAGTCGACACCTTTTGAACAATTCCTATGTTCCTTTGTGTAATCACGAACATATCGCCATCAATCTAGTTGTCTCTCTATCTACCCTTTGTTCTGCTTGTTGGGACAACTCCAATGAACATAGATCTATTTTTCTCTCTATGCTTGAAGGGCGATATAGTTCGACTGACACGTCAGGTTTTTCTGCAATCCATCTGTCTATATCATCTATAACCTCATGTATAGTGTTCATTTGTGTATTCTTGGCTTGTACTCTTCTCTGTTGATCAATGATGTTGGCGGCTATTTTCTGGAACATGTGTAGCTGGGCATGCATGTCAATGATAGCTTCCTCTAGTTCTTTTCTAACCTTCTTTGCAATTGCCTTGAATCTTTGAAGGTTTCTCTTATCGATCTTTACCTATTGGAGCTTATCTTCTAGCTCCTCGATCCTTGCCTCTTTCTCTAGATTTTGTTGACATAAATTTCGGACGTGATCTTTTGTGGAATTCATGAAAGTGGAGCCAGCAGAGGCTATAGCGACTAAATCTTTATTGGCATTTCCTATTATGGGGTTTTGTGTGACAACTGAAATTGGATTTCCCAAAGTCACTTGTAATTTCTTCACTTTTTCTTGCACAATCTTGCCCGAAACTTTGTCGTATGTGAATTTCTTTAGGTTGGGCACTTCACTTGGTCTGAATGGTTTACAAAGTCCCAAACCTAGCTCGCTAAATTCTGTATGTTCATTGGCACCTACTATTGATATCTCTGGAATATCGATGTCCATCAATCGAGCATCATCTTTTCTTGTTTGAGCGCCCTTCTTTTGTTGGTCTTATTCAATTGCTTTGTTAGCAACTTTCTTAGCTACCTTTTGTGTTTCCTATGTCGTTGTTGCCGCATCTATCATCATTTTTTTGGATGCTTCCTTTTGCTTAGCTTTCGTTTGGCTAGTTTCTTTTGCTTTCACCTCGACAATCTTTCTCTTATTTTCAGTAGTGTCATTCTTCTTTTGGACCTTTTCTTTCTTCCTCCTCTTATTTTCCATTATTGTTTTATCCTTCTCTGTGGATCCTAACTGCATAGATGTAGTTGTGGAAGATGTCTTTGTTTTTTCCTCTTCTTCTTCTTTCCTTATGTCTTCTTATTTTCCTTTTCTTCGTCGACAATCCTTCCAATAGGCTTACCGCATCTTTTGAAAATAACCTCAACATAATTTATCGCGCCGCAATGTACTTCTTTTTCTTCCCAAACCTCTGATGTGTATTCCCAAGGCATGTTGAACCTGGTGAAATGTTCTTTGACGACCTTCTTTGGATCGTGCCTTATGAACCTTTCTTCCCATAAGTGATATGATAGCAGCATATCTACTTCTTCTTCGGTCTTTGTATTTGAGACAGAGTGGGCACCAATGTATAATAGAAGTGGTGACCATATAGACCTATTTTTTTCATAGAGCATTCCCTTGACTCTATTGATCATCATTTGATAATCCTTTTCTTGGCGTAATAGTTTGTCTAGTACAAACTAGGGAAGTAGACGGGGTGATTTCATAGCTCCATATACCATGATATATGTGTCATGTTCCAATAAGTATCAATCCTCGATTCTCCTGATCACAGTTAATGCTTTGTCAGTCATACATGAAGTTGGTGTGCAAAGGATGAACTCATATAGTGAAGACAGGAAGTGTTCACAGATCGTTTGGTACTATGTTCTATACTTGTGCTCCCAAAGCACTTTTCAATATATGTGAATGGTCGGGTCTGATGGTTGCCACACCCAACCCATATTTGGGTAGTTATGGACTACACACATGATGTCTATGAGGTAAAAAGACATATGGAAATTTGGGAAGGTCCAATGCGAGGCTTTCTCAACTATTGTGATAGATTCATATTATTTGGTTGATTGGATGTTATCCCAATTGAATGAAAACCCTTTGTCTACACATTGATAAATCAAGGGCATGTATGAAAGGGGGACTTTGGAGGCATCTAGTACTCCATACAACCTGCAAAGCATTGCCACCATGAATTGGTAAGGCCTCCTTAATACGGTTGTGGGGTATCCACTGTTTGGCCTGATCTTTATTTATTTGTCTACTTTGTACCATTTGGGGCACAAGTCTTTGGTTGTATGTTTAAACTCTTCGAGCAATTCATCATCTAGATTCTTGGTCCCGTTCTCCAGATGATAAAACTTGGCCAGGCCTTCAAGCTAGAATGATGTCATAGGCTCCCCTCTAGCATTACAAATATACATGTTCCCCAAGTCCACATGTTTACGTATCTAGGCGATGGCGTCAACGCAAAGGAATACAACAACGTAGGCTGCTACTCTATGTATCCCAGACTTTTTGATGTTTTTGAAAATCTTGAGTTTGTCTTGGTCTTCAACATCAGTGGCAAAGTTCTGGTTTTTAAACATCTGATAGACATCCCCCCATTTGAGAGGATTTTCTCATTTATCTAGAAATTCAATAGTGTCATTGTAAATTGCTCCAACAATGTCTATCTTATCTTCATTATAGAAGCCACTACCAAAGACCTCGTCAATATCTTTCCAACGAGCTATCGTGCGCTCAAAACGGAGATCATATGCAAAAGTTACGACCCGGGAAGTTGATGTACTAACTTACCCCAATAGGGCCCACATGACTTTTGGCGCTTCATTTCCTAGGGTTAGGTTTTTGGATGTCTAGGGTTTTGGCATTATTGTTTTTTGTAAAATGGCCTTCAGAGCCTAATTGTACTCATCTTCTTGAGAATGAGCATAGTCGTCACATCTCTTCTCAGAGATAAGTTGCCACCATTCTAGCAACCTTGTTTTATTCTACATTTTACAGTTTTCAACATATTTCTTATTTAATAGAAGCCAAGTTTTATTGTATCTCTATTATTGTTCACTTTGCCTCTTGTGTTAATATTATAAATATGTGGTTTCATTTCGTTTCGCTCATAAATATGGATCAGTGGTATCAGAGAGATCTTCTCCTTGTCAATTTTTTTAATGCATGTACCTAATGCGGTTAGGATATAGAGAGTTAGGTCTCGAGCTTTTTTCTCTTGAGGATAATTGCTCTCGCACACCCAATAAAGACGACGGGACAGGAGATCCTTTCAAAATGTTACTCAAGGAATCCCTTGTGTGACAAAGGAACGAGATGATGGACAAATATGCACAAATGCTTCGATAGTTGTCGACAAGCAACGCATCCACCTCAAGCGGAGGCACCACCCCCTTCAAGGTACAAATCAATTTTGATATTCCTATATTTGAAAGTCAAATAGATGTTGATGTCGTAGATAAATGGTTAAATCTTCTAGAAGGGTTTTTTTCTGTCCACAAATTTTTCGATAGAGAAAATATTACATTTTCACTCCTCAAGGTCATTCCCCATATCAAAAATTGGTGGGAGATTTTCTGTGAGCAAAAGAAAATACAGGGATACACATTATTTGCAATTACACCCACTTGGGGTTCCTTCAGGGATGTTACTAAGGAACATTACTACCTTGTTGGAAGTTATGATGATTTGTATACAAGATGGACCACACTGCGGCAGGAAAGAGACCAAACAATGCCAGAGTTTATGAATGTCTTCCATACCTTGCACACCAAGTTGGGTATCAAAAAGTCTGAGCGACATTTGGTGCTCAAGTACCGCGTCGATCTACATAGATACATCCAGATAGAAATGGATTTTTTGGACACCTCATCCTTGGGTGCGACCTATCGATATGCCATCAAAATCAAGCAGAAGTTGAAACAAAAGACACAACCTTTTGGGTCTTGGAACCTGTCATAGAAAAAGCAAGAAAAGGGCAGCCCCAACCAACAGAACAAATGATAGACCAATAATGGGCAACCTCAGGACAACCAGTCCAAGCTACAAGAAAAAAGGTACAATGGGAAGACGAAGAAAGATACCGGGGAGTGGTGTGACTTCCATAAGAGCCCCTGGCATAACATTGTTGATTACCACTCAAAGCAATCATTGGTGGCTGAGGTAAAAGCCTCTGAATCAGATGCGGGTTCTGACTTTAAGTTAGAACCTGAAAAGGGGAGACAGATCATTGACGCGGAACCCAGTGCCACCATTGTGACCACCAAGATCCAGCCTGGTGAACCTGATGAGCCAGAGGAAGGCGAGCGCCTCTTTCATTCACAGATGTGGGTAAAAAGCACTCTCATGCACTTCATCGTCGATAGCGGTAACCAGAAGATTCTCATATTAGCAGAGGTTGTCAAGCGGCTAGCCCTGTCAACAATGTTGCATCTGGAACCCTACACCATCGAATGACTCCATCAAGAAAGCGATCTTCGCGTCAGCCAACAGTGTCGCATGTCATACAACATCAAGCCATTCAAAGATGAGGTATTGTGTGATGTTGCTCCCCTTGAAGTTTGTGATGTTCTTTTGGGCCAACCTTATTTATGGAAACACCATGTTGTATATGAGTCTAGGCCTCATAGTGTTATTATTACTTTGAAAGGAAATTGTACAGGATACCGGAGGTAGTCCCACCTAGTGTTATTCCTTGATCTCTGCCAAGCAATGCAGGAAGTTCATTTCTCAGACTGAGAATTTTTTCTTCTTCGTGATTCACTCTCAGAGTGATCAAAAGGTTGCAGCCACATCCATGGCCTTCGTTCTTAACCTCTTCATGCAACATAAGCAAGTGGATAAGATCGTGGAAGAATACAAAGACATCTTCTCATCACCTAGTAGAGTACCTCTACACTGTCAGGTCAAGCATCTAATCGATCTGACCCCTGACACACTGCTACCCAATGGGTCAGTCTATCACCACTCTCTACTAGAAAATGAGGATATCAAGTGTCAGATCCAAAAACTTCTCCACAAGGGGCACATCCAATCCATCTCATCACCTTGTGGAAGCCCAATTGTGTTGGTGTAGAAGAAATATGAAACTTGGTGACTCTGCATTGATTAGCAGGCCCTAAATAAAATCACATTCAGGAACCGATACCTGATTCACCGAATCGACGATCTCCTTGATCAATTCAAGGGGGCCAAATACTTTAGTAAGGTTGATCTAAAGTCTGGCTACCATCAAGTCCCAATAGAACCAACATATGTATGGAAAATTGTCTTCAAGTCAAAAGAAGGTCTTTTTGAATGGTTGGGCATGCCCTTTGGCTTGACAAATGCCCCAACAACTTTCATGAGGATGATGGATGATATCTTGCGGCCTTTCACTAGTTATTTTGTGGTGGTGTATCTGGATGACATCCTCGTCTACAACAAGACTTGGGTAGAACACTTACAACATATTCAACAAATTTTGCACACTCTCTGGCAGCACAAGTTATATTCCAACTTGGAAAAATGCTCCTTCGGCATGGACAGAGTCCAGTACCTAGGATACATTGTTGATGCACATGTTGACCCAACCAAGATCCAAGTCATTCGTGATTGGCTAGCCCCAACCATTCTCACTCAGCTTCAGAGCTTTTTAGGCCTTGCCAATTTCTATCGAAGTTTCGTGTTGGGATTCTCCCATTTGCATGGACCCTCAGCGAAATAACCAGAGGTGGTGGTAAGAAAAAAATTGTGTGGTAAATGTCCCAACAGAAAGAATTCGATGACCTGAAGCAGCGCTTGTGCTCCACCCTAGGGCTTTCATTACCTAACCTACAATAGCCCTTTGAGACCGAGACAGATGCTTCAGACTATGTTGTGGGTGCAGTCATGACTCAACATGACCACCTCGTGGTCTATCATAGTGAGACACTATCAAATGTCATTCGTAAGTACCCTACTTATGACAAAGAAATTTACTCCATTGTGCAAGCCCGTTGCCAGTGGAGGCATTACATTCCCAGGAAGGAGACAATCATCCACATTGATCATAAGTCACTGCAGTTCATGCAGACATAAGGCAAATTGCAGAATTACCGCCACCATAAGTGGTCCACATATTTGTAGCAGTTCCACCTCAACAATAAGTATAAAAACGGAAGTACCAACCGAGTCGATGATTGCCTCAACCATCCTCCATTGGCGTAACTCACCACAATGCTCAATTCTTGTGGCCATGAGACCTTCGTATGGCCCCACCTCTAAAAACCAAATCCTGACTTCGCCAACACCTACCAGATGTTGGGTGCAAACATAGTTATCACCAATTTCTATCTTTAGGACGGGTTTTTGTGCCATCTGGGCCATCTATTCGTTCCATCAAGCGAACAAGAGAAGTTGATTTAGGAAGCCCACTACAATAAGGTTGCAGGACACTTCGACATGGAAAAGGCAATGGTAGTATTGCAACGGCATTTCTATTGGTTGAAACTTTGATAGGGTGTCAGCAAGTATATTTGGTCCTGCACTGCTTGCGTTATTGTCAAACCGGCCATTAAGAAATAAGGCATGTACACTCATATGTCTGCTCCTAACATGCACTAGGAATCCATCTCAATGGAATACATGTCGATCCTTTCATCCACCAAGCAGGGAAATGACTTTGTTTTTGTGGTTGTTGATCGCTTTTCCAAGATGTCAATTATGGTTGCCTACAAAAAGAGCATCACAGTCGAGGCCACTGCCAAGATCTTCTTTGAACGAGTGTGGGTGCACTTTGGGATCCCACAAACCATTATCTCAGATCAGGATAGCCAATTCCTCAACACATTATGGTCTATCCTTTGGTCACTATTGGACACCAAGCTCACCAAATCCATTGCCTTCCACCCCCAGAGGGATGGCCAAACCGAGGTCGTCAACCGGATGATCGTGCACATCCTGCGCATATACAATGCTAAGCACCCTCGCATCTGGGATGAGAGTCATCCCTATATTCAACATAGCTACAACAAAGCCATACATAGCTCAACCGGCCACAACACCTTTTAGGTGGGGTTGGGATTTCAACCATTGGGTCCCATGGATTTGCACTACCCCTTGCGACCACCCAAGAAGACTCGTCGCATGCTCCAACTGGAGCTGACAAAGCCACCCAGTTCATTGAGCGGATCTAGCACATCTTCCAACAGGTTTAGGATATTTTACAGAAGTCCAATGCCAAGTACAAGCAACGCCATGATCAACATCAGGTGCCAAACCAGTTTCAGGTGGGAGACAAAGTTTGGTTGCACTTTCAGAAAGAACGCCTTACAGGGCCTCATCGTAAGCTTCATCCACTCCCTTGTGGACCCTACACCATCACCAAGGTTTTGGGTGACAATGCTTTTGAGCTCAACCTTCCCCCATTCCTTGGCTTGCACCCAGTATTTAATGTGGACCTCCTTCGGCCCTTTTTCCCACCATTATTGGACACCTCAGAGATAGAAAAATAATTGACACCAACAGAGCTCAACTTTAACTACCTGGAACAGGAATCCACTAATAAGATCGTGAAAACATAGGTCAAGGGCACTCGCCAGCACAAGAGCCAGCTCTATCAGGTTGTCAAAGCAAGGAAGCTCCTACACCAAGGAAAGTGGCTCACCCGGGGCCAAATTCAGCAAAAATTTCCTCATCTAATGGGGGAAGTCAACACAATGGAGACCATTGCTTCCTAAGGGGGGAGGATTGATCCAGGAGGATCTCGGTGGCCACCCACCTTGTCCAACTGGCTCAAAATAATTTTTTGGCAACTTACTATTTTTAGTAGTTTTTCAATTCCTGAACCTCCGGGGCCATTTTGAGGGCCTAAATGACTTTTTTCCATGATCAAGCACCTAAATGGTATCCAAAGGCTTTGATTGCACCCCCTAGATGAATCTCCTCGTCAATTAATTTCCAACAAGCTATCGTGCACTCAAAACGGAGATCATATGCAAAAGTTACGACCCCAGGAAGTTGATGTACTAACTTACCCCAACGAGGCCCACATGACTTTTGGCGCTTCATCTCCTAGGGTTAGGTTTTTGGATGTCGACAGTTTTCGCATTCTTGTTTATTGAAAAAAGGCCTTCAGAGCATCATTGTACTCATCTTCTTGCGAATGAGCATAGTCATCACATCTCTTCTTAGAGATAAGTTGTCACCATTCTAACATGCTTGTTTTAGTCTGCATTTTACAATTTTCAGTATATTTCTTATTTAATAGAAGCCGCATTTTACTGTATCTACGTTATTGTTCACTGTGTCTCTGTGTTAATATTATAAATCTATAGTTTCATTTCATTCCGCTCATAAATCAGAATCAACTTCTATAGGCAACTGAGAAAACACCAAGTCCATATGACTAAGTGCCTTTCCGTGCTCCTGTAACTCTATCATAGGGAACTTTAAAGCTCATGTTGTTATCTTAATCATCTGACACTCTCCTGATGTTGTAGATGGGTGAGATGTCATCGATTGCGCCTATGTGGTCTTCGTCGTACTCTTTGTCTGCTTATGTTCTCATGTTCTAACTGGCATTATCCTAGTTGTCTCCAAACAATTTCACAGTGTGGCAATCTGTGCTTGCATGTCTGAGTGCCTTTCTTCTTACTTATGTGCTACTCGCTCAAAATCCTCCTTAGTAACCTCCTTGACTTGATCTATGATCTTGTCTAAGTCATCATCTATTGGTGCTTGAATGGCCATTTCCCTCACAACTTACCTCTTCTTTTGTTGTTGGACTGCTTTCCCCTTGTTTGTGCCTTTCCACTTCTCTCTCAGCAGCAGTATATTATTTTGTGTGTCATCTATGCCATTTCCTTGGTTTCCTTGTCCTTCTTATTCTTTATCATCTCCTACTTCTTCTAATTCTGGGTGTTGTGTCTCCGACTGCTTTGTTTCTATCTTTGGGATATTCCACTTGGTGTCCCAATCTTCCATGATATGTCCCATTTCTTCTTCAATCTCCCTGTATATCGTGGTCAGTCATTCTTGAGTTGGGTCCCTCTTCTCTTGAATGTACATATGATGTCATCCTACCTTAAAATGAGCAACTTTCTTGTACGCTTCTACCACCTACGGTAATATGCGTGGTGTATCTTGAATGCATTATCGAATTACCTCCTTATAGATGTAAAAAGTGATGTTTTTATCCAATTGTCTCTCCTTGTGCGCAGTATGCCGCAAGTTAGTGTATCTTTCTACCAAACATGATTTGTTCATAGCTGACAGAAATTGTCTTTTGGATCCGTCCAAGCCACTAATGCTATCAATATTAAGAACCATGCATAGTAGAATTTTGTTCCCTTGTCCTATGCCTCTCTCCAATCCATCAAAAACTAATTTAATAGAAATGTCACATAGTTCATTTGTACGCCTTCTACACACTTTTCTATTATTGCTATCACACCTGTCGGCACTTGATCCTTGAGACACTTCTTGACACACTCATCATTGATACTCACTACATCGAGCCTGTGTGCTCCTCTATATGTATCAAACTTCTCTTTCATCGTCTCCAACAAAGATTTGTCATTTGACTTATCTGTAAAAAGTGGTGATGGGTCCTCCCATTCCATTAGAAACCCTATTATCTGCACAATCAACTCTGTATCTATGGACACAACCCTATCTAGCCATAGGTATCCTCCATGGATGCAACTTAACAACAACTTAGCATAGACATTGATCTCAATGCTCCTACCAAAGTGGGAGATCTCTAACAAATTCAGAATCCCTAATTTCTTCAACCCTGTTTCCCAAGCTTGTGGCTCAACCAGGATAAACAATGTCTATGGGAAAATGATTGTCTTCAGATATTTCTTCAACGCTAACTCTAGGAACTGCTTCTCATTTGATAGATCATGATCTGCATACTTCAGATTTTCCATTGTGCCTAACATATCTTCTTCAATGATTACACATGGTGGAATTTCTGGCTCCACGAGCTCATACTTTGCTTCCTTTTGTAACCCGACCAACTTTCTTTTCAACTTCCTCGGTGGTATATACTCCTTCGAAAAGTTGGTCGAACTTGGCTCTAACTCGGATGCTCTTGGGGTTCCTTCCAATATCGATGCTACTAGTAGCTTAGTGTGTTGTTTCTTCATTCCTGACGATGATGTAGTTGCTATCTTGGGTGGTGCCATACCTCTCTGCAACACACTTCCCTCGACAACTAACTTTTTCTTCTCCATGTGTGTTCACTCGGTTCTCTAGTACCGTTGCTCTCAAATGACAATAATGTTTTTCTGGCAACATAACCATTTGTTGGCGGGCAATGGGTAGACACGAGGTTTAACATTAATTCACCAACAAAACCATAAAGATATCGGCCCTTTCGGCATCACCTACAAGTAGGTGAAGTCTCACCTGAGGTACCTAAGGGGACTACAGGAACTAGGCTTTTGAATTCATGAAGGGAATGGATACCATTCAGTACTACATATGGGCGGAAAAACCGACGTTGTACTCCGAAAATACCAATAAAATTGGTTGTACTATCAGATTTTACTTGCATTTTTTGTATTTTTTAAAAAAGCCCCGACGTTCATCGAATATCCAACGAAAGAGACTTTATCGTCGAATATTTCACGGTTGACCAAGTCAATGATCTATGTACCGACATTTGACAAAGTCAATATTTTTGTTCGTTACACAACGTCTCTCTGGTCAATAGCCATCGGAAGTCCAACGAAAAAGTGATATATAATTAAAAAAGTTTGAAATATTAGAGACGTTTGACGTTTTTGCTATACTAGCGATGGTTTGTC
>JASDQU010334247.1:0-10113 GCA_032191745.1 Picea mariana
AAAAGACCCATTTATAATGAAAACAAAATAAGAAATAGGGAGAGTTGGGGGGAGAAGGGAAGGTCAATAGATAATTTCATATCCTAGCAACAAATTTCATCACCTTGAAAGAGAGAATGGGTGTCTCTATGACTATATGTGGTTTGTAAGGCATGTGAGTGAGATATAAATTCCCAGGTAGGATTTAAGTTGTCTAGGCACAAAATAAAATTTCCAGCAAAATGTGAAGTCATCCAGGTGGGTGGGAAAACATTCGACGTTATTTAAAAATGTCCTAGCAAATACGAAATCACCCATGCAAGTGCTAATTTGCCCAAGCAAGAAAAATTTGAATGAGGAAGAGAGTTTCAATCTAGATGAGTTAGAATTTTTCCCAACAATCAGATTAAACCAATTTAGAAACTCTCTAGATAAGTGGAATAGTAAAATAATAGGCCATTGATCTCTACATAGAGTGGAATAAATAATGGGTATCTCAAAGTCCTTACCATTCACAAAAATGCCAATGTAAACTATTTCTAAGCATGATTAACATAATTTCAATATGGAACTTCCATGCTTGACCAAGAATGCAAGTAATAGTAGAAATTAACCATGAATAAACAATAAGAATCTTGCACACATAACTCTACACCACAACAATGAAATCAAATACAATTTGCACAGAGATAGTTTTACCTTGGAAACCCAAATGGGAAAACCCGTTTCGAATGGGGGCTAAGTGTATTTCAGCAATCCATATGATCCATAAACGAGGTACTTATAGCCCACTTGCTTCACCAACACATATACCTTGCAGAAAATAATTTTTTATCTATGTCTCTTTGTATCATACCAAGATATTCGTTCTCGAAATAGAGACAAATATTATGTTCTCTATGTAACTATGTCTCTTGTATATTCTACCTGCCACTCAAGATGACCTATAATTCCAAGGAAATGCTCCACAAGGATGTTTTTCCTTGGGTGTAACATGAACATATCAAACTAGTCCACAACTTCCTTTCACCTTATTCTCTAACAAATCATGTAAGGATGCTTCTCAATCAATCAACCTGATCTAGCTTGCTTGGAGTGATAGGAAACCTGAGAGAGATGTGATATTTGGACTTGTACACTTTGTGTAATCTCTTGAAGATTGATGGTGAAACCACGAAGATGTTAGTAGTTGTAGGGATCTCTGAAACTGAAAAATAAATCTCTCTCTTCCACTTGATTTCCTATTCAACATACCCAACATTGTGGTCAAACGTAAATGTCTAGAAAATAATGCAAGCTTTGTGGTATGTTCTCTAAGTCAATAAAATCTCTCCACATATGTTCTCAAACAAAATAAATATATTTCCACATGTGAGTGTGCCTTTTATCTATAATGTTGTCTACCACATCCTTTATAAAGGAAACAAAACATAATTAGCACTGATCCCAATTTGAGTTATCTTTCAAATGTTGTTTACACTTTTCCCTCGCTAGCTCTGGTGTAAATTTATTGACTTGAATGAGTAGAAATCATCATGATTTAACCTCATGTTGCCTTTATAGCAAGTGAACCATTAATCCTTAGCATGTCTAACAAAATGGAAGGAGTGATGAGCTTGCATTTGGGCACTTCAAGGAGGAGCTTATCATACGTGTTTGATCAAACATAGCACTGCCTCTCAACCAACAATAAGGAATTCACTAGAAAAGGGATTCAATCAGCCAATAATTAAGAAAATTGACCATCAAGGGAATACAATTGACCAACGAAGCAAAGGATTTGTCTAGTCCCCAATGTAATCGCCTAACAAATAATTTCCACTACAAGGAGAACACCTTCTAAAAAATTACATGCACTGAATAAATCACACCAGTGCCATCGAACATTACACACTAGTGCACCTCACTGCTGTCAGACGCACTGTGGTAGGGTAAATAAAATAAAAATACAAAACTGATTTTCATTGGTACAGTGCATTTCGTCCTTCCAAACTCTCAAGAAAGGACCAGTATGCACAATCCTTCCAAAGACGCTCCATTTTCGGTGCTCTACACTGACTTGGATAGTTCCATTGGTAGATTCCACGCATTTCCAAATTTTGGAAATTACCAAGAATTTTAATTTCCTCTGAACGGTGAAACCATGCCTCCTTGGGACATAAGAGGCTAGGCAAATTGTTTATTACCTTCCTATTTTCATTTTCATCCAATCAAAATTTGAATTTAGCTTGAAATTTGGCATTTTTTCCAATTTTGTGTTGTGCACCTAAACGCCTCGACTCGCCCTGAAGTGGTGTGTATTGTGTTAAATTCACAGCGAGCACCACAACCGGTGCGTCTCATATATATGTATGCACAAGTGTCATTTAATCAAGAGTTTTGGGATAAATTATAAAAACAAAGCGGTACATCCTTCAGAACGCTCTGCAACTGCTGCACAATTGGCTTCAACCCACACCGATACATTTCACTTAATTAATGGCACTACTAACTTAAAAATTTATAGAATTTAATGTAGTGGTGCAACCATTTTAACCAAACGTAATGGTACTATTTACAGAATCGCACCAGGACATATATTGTCCGACTTGGCATAGTGGGGCATCTCATTAGATGCCTCACTCTCGATGTTCTATCATTTACAACGCATCATGGAAAAAAATTCCGATGCTCCACTATCACAATGGAACTAGTGTGTTAATAGTAACACATCGCATTGTTTCAACTGCGATAATGGAATTTATCCTGGCAGTTCCCATCAGTCCAAAAAATGCACCAATGTTGTAAATACAACAACACCGGGGTAACCTATTAGAATTAGAGCGGTGTGACCTATTAGACACACCGCTACAGTCCATGGAGGTGCAATAATAAACGTTAAACATACACATTGTGACATGTTTTGAAAAATAAATATTGTGGTCCATCTTCTGTAAGGCCCCGTTCACGGTGCGTTAATAATACAACACACCGCTATACATCATGTTAGTACTCTGGTAAAATCGGTGCACTGATTCTTTTGGTTTAACAAAGGGAACCGTTAATTTTGTGAGCCATAAATTTTAGCATTGTGATGCATCTTTGTTAACTAAATGAATCGGTGTGGTTAAAAGCAATGAACCAACATGGTTAAAATAACTAAGCCAATGTGGAGCGTCCAATGGGACATACCGCACAACTACTTAGTGGTGTGCCAAGAAACATGGCACCAGTGTGTATTAGTAATAGCACCGCACAGTTGTGTTGTTTTTTGATAGAACACACCATCGTCAGTGCATATGGTCTGTTTTCAAGACACTGGTTCCTTTTAAATATTATTTTGCAAAACAAAATTACTTTTAGATTGTTTAAAAACACATCATTTACATATGCATTTGTTTTATAATTTCAATTTATTTTATCTATATATATGTGCCTAACAATATTTGTATGTGAGATGACAATGGCGAGAGGAGGATCAGCAGCAACAGTGGGTCAAGACACACACATTTGTGTGCGAGTGGGAGTTCGGGGGAAGGAGAGGGAGAGGGAGTTGTTCCCTTTCCCTATTTCACAACCCGCACTGAACCTTTTGATGGATGTTGGTCTCCTGAATTTTTATCAGGAGGGTAACTCTTCGTTATTAGAGTAGTTGGTCCATCATTGGGATCATGGGAGATAGGGGGGAACTCTTCATTATTATAGCAGTTGATCCATTGTTGGGATCATGGGAGACATGGGTTTAGGGTCGGTCTCAATCTATGGTTTCATCCCACGGAGGAACATGTCTATTTCATCACTGGATCATCTAGTAGGGGGATTATTTGCTCCATTTCCCTATGCTACCGCCTGGTGTTGTAGGAGAGACCCACCTGGCATATCTCTAGAGATATGTTAGTCCTCATGTTTATTCCTCTTCTAAGTTACAAGTTCGTGGTGGTCAGCTATGGATAACTTCATTTGAGATATAGGACATTAGGTGCTTATGTCTTATGCTCTCATCATTGTCACAGTATAGCTATGATGGGTAGTGTATTAGTTGCTCTGTGTTTTATTATGTAGATAGTTATATTGCATGGGCCCTGATTGATTAGGTGGTTGGATTTGTTTTTAGATAGTTTTTTCGTGCATTAGATCACAGTCGTGTTGTTTTTTTTGGGACGATATTCTTCCCATTCATGTCAGAATTATATACACTATTTTTTGAGATGGTTCATGTCACACGACCAATAGTACCCTACTTTATTTCTAGGCCTATGTTTGATGTGTGTATGTGCATGTGGGGGTAGTTTATTCCCAAGAGGGGCCAGTACGAGTTTCCCATTTCTCTGGTCTGTAGGGAGGTATGTGATTTATTGGCTAGCAAAGACAATCTTGTCCTCGATATTGTAGAGTACCCATATGTGAGGATGGATTGGAGAGGATGTCCAAACATTTGATTTATAGCAGAGAAGACACCATATGAGAGAGGTAATATTATCATTATGTTTTGATCAATTTGTTTTCATATTTTTATGTCTTATTTAATGCACATGTAATTTATTATAACATTTTTTTTCAATTATCTTACTATTATTATCTATTTTTTTGCATATATTGGCACATATGTTGGGGATGAGTCTCCAACATGAGAATGAGGTGATGGAGGAGGAATAGGACCAACCTCCAATATAGGGACCCCACATGCCATGCATGATGGATCGGAGAGTCTAGCTAGAGGCGGTGGATCAGCTATGTCGTGTCATGACTAGTCATGGAGTGGTACCCACACCCATTAGAGACATATTACAGGTAGAATATCCCTCTACTATATGGAGGAGTGTGTCTTGTGACATGATGGTGTTAATGCACCATATTTTTGGTGACATCAACCTCATCAAGGCGTTGAGAGGTGCTACTCATGATCCCACTACATCTAGCTCATCAACATAGCCATCCACATCCTCTACTCCACCACATGGTCTTTTTCCTCCTCTTACTCCCCTCCACATGTGTTTGAACCTGCATTCACATCTGATCCTCCTCCTCCTCCTCCTCCTCCTACTTCCCCTCCACGTGTCTAAACCCACATCCTCCTCCTCCTACTTCTCCTCTATATGTGTCACCATATTTTATTGATCTTCCTCCTCCTGCTTCTCCTCCGCATGTGTCACCATATATTATTGATCCTCCTCCTCCTACTCCTCCTATTACTAAAATCACAACAATTATATTTTATTAATATTTAATTTTTCCAAATATTTTATTAATTTATATTATTCAACTATTATAATATATGAAATTTATTCAGGGGAGGCAAGTGTGGGGGGGCTCCTTTATGGCCCTAGAGGAAATCATGATCTGGAATTTTTTTGGAATCTTGGGATTACCTCGAACAATAAGACAAAAGCATAAGCAACTCTTCAAGGAGCTCAAATTGCTATGCATAGGCACATTCACCAATTGAATATTGTAAGAGATTCCAAAAACATCATCCATTATTTTTTTTCAGGCTCAATTCCTAAGGATGATGGGTTGAAGGCTTTGATTGAACGCACTATAATTATCCTTTCCTCGTGCTCAGTCAAGTATTTTCATATACTTTGGGGAAATTACAAGGCAACAAATGAAATGGCTAATCAGATCATTGGTAAATCCCATGGTTCCTTGTGGATCAATTGGATGGAAGAAAGTTTATCCCCCCTTCCTAATGATTATCTCTGGGAGATGGGGTGGGACATGTGGGATCGACGTGTCTCCTTAATTTTCATGTTTGAGACTACATGGAAATACCATTTGTGATACCCCCATATGTCAAATACAAGGTGATGAGAATTTGAACTTGAGCAAGGTGGAATGGATCTGTAGTCCGATGCGTGAGAGCATAAGGTTATCCTTGGTACGAGGAATGGAGCGGTTAAATGTGTGCGTGAGGGAATCAACACCAGATTTGAAGGTTTCTGTCATTACCAAGAGTGGAAGAATGTCTATAGTATAGGCTTGGGTGGATGATCTTGTCAGTGGGATTACAAGAATGAGAAATATGCCAAGGGACATTTGAATAGACTGTGCAATTGTGGTAAGAAGGGAGCTAAATTTAATGGATATGGGTAGGAGAGGTAGGCTGGCTTCTGGAGACCTGATAAAATGTAAGGAAATGGTACGGGGGAAAGGTTTTCTTGTCCCGCGCTCAGTGGAAAAGACTATGGAGTGGAGGGTCTCCATTATTATGTAGAATGCACAATGGGAGGAAGTACAACATCAGGCATTGGTATTAGTTATTCGGGTGGAAATTTTAGTTGGCCATTCATTATTCATATGTTTGGATAGATATTTTGAGGTAAGTAAATTATGTCACAATGTGATGTGGTTTGGGTTGTCTAGCAATAAATGGGGCATTTCGGTGATGTCAAGTACAAAATTTGGCTTAACTTTGAATATGAGCAATAGGTTTATTATCAACCTGTTGGTATTTCCTTCACAGGATTTTTGGGTTAAAAATTTCTCAGGCTCTGAAAAGTCATATGGTGTGTCAGGCTCTAGCTTAGGCTCTTGTTCTATGAATTCAGGACGGGGTAGTCGGGTAATTAATTGGAAGCTCGAGTAGAGTCTACATAGCACCATGGAAAATGAGTTCGACATTGGCCAGTGGAGCATGGACTTGCAGGAGTATGATTTTATGGATTTCCAACATTTGGTTATCTCGGTGAACGCTCTTCATTTGAAGGTTTCCTTTATTCTTGGAACTCTAATTATCCACCGAGACATGGTTGACCAACTGCAAGATGAGGTGGCAATGATAAGGATTCAGGTGAAATAAATGCAGTTTCATTCTGCTCAAAGTAATTCATCTCAGGTGCTCTCGAATACAATCATGGTTAATGAGTGCCAATCCAGCAAGGAGTCGCTTGTCATTCCATACCTAAATATGCCAGTGGCGTAAGTGGACAAGGATGAAGTTGAAGAAGTGGAGGTTCCAAAATGATTTCTCTTTCTAAATGAGTATGTTTTGTCTTTTTGTTTGTATCAACGATATTTATTACCGCATATATACAGTTCAGTACTGTAATAGCAGTAGATTTTGGAAAAATAGTATAGATAGGAAGGATAAATGGTTTCTAGCTAGGATGAAACAATTGGATTTTTTTGTTTCTCTCCAGTTTAATATTTGTACTTGGTGGTATTGGTCACGCCTGTTTTATTAATAAAAATCCTCGAGTTTGTGTGAAAAAATATATATATGTGAAATTTATTCAATTAAATTTAAAATACTAAATATAGAGAATAATAATACTTTTTGATCTATACACTTTCAATGAAATGGTTTCACAATGTTTCACTCTAATACAGACTTTATGAATCTTCTATTAAAAAATAATATCACCCAACATTTTATAATTAGTATTTTAAGAATTAGTAAATTTGAAAAAGGTTTCTATACATTTAGACAAGTATGGACCATTAAAATTTTCCTTAATTTTGACTAGGCTCTAGAAAAAAAAACTCTTAGAATTTCCATGTCCTTCATATATTGACATTTATTTGACACTTATTTCAAGGAGAATGTAAAAATAATGATTGATATAAATTTATAGTATTATAAAACTAAAGGATGGAGTGGAATAGGTGAATGCCATGATAGTTGCAGTAGTTAAGGTGTGGAATGTCATCAAAGTTGGTAATGTCAACACCACAAATGTAATTCCAGAACTCATAGATGTTGCACGAAGTTATTTTGTTGAAATTGTCCTTAGAAGTTCCATCAAAGTAAGCATATATTTATTTGAATTCTGATTTTGTCAAATAATAAAAATTTTGAGGTTTGAATCTTTTTTAATATCTTCATTTTTTGTTAAATTATATATAATTTAAAATAAATCTTTACAATTGTATGTCACCAACTTTGTGATATATCAATTAATTCTTATTAAATCAAAGGTTAACATAAACATATTTTAACACAATACAACATAAATTTGTTATAATAAATAATAAATATGACAATAAAACTATATCAAAACCACATCTTATGTTTGTACTATTTAATGTATTTTCAATATGGTGGTTGTAAATGGTTGTTAATTTTTCATATCCAACATAATTATAACATGAAGAAAAAAAAAACATAATTTTTCATTATAGATATCTAATACAATAAAATGACACATCCACAATATAAATGTCCAAACAAATTATTTACAAATCAGTCTTCATTGCCATCACCTTGATTATCTTCCTTGCTTGGCATTGTAACATCGTTGTTCTCAAAAATATGTTTAGATCTTGGATCATGTCTCAGTACGAACCACCAATCCCCATCCAACACGTCTGGGTAAAAACACACTTGGTTGCAATGTTTTGGGAAAACATAAGGCTCCTTACTTTCAACCCACATTTTTTTAGAGTTAATACACATTAGCCCACTATCACGATCTTCCTTTACATTTCTCTAGTCGAATGCATCCCACCACTTGCAACAAAAAATAACACATTGAAATGATGAGAAGTCCACTTGCATAATCTCTTGTATATTTCTAATGTAACCTAACTTCCCCTCTATTAGGTTTTGATCATGGTGGCTAGCATGACTATATTGATTGAACTCAACCTCAACTCCAAAATCTTATGTGATGTTTCCATCATTAACATACTCAGTGTGAAAATGATGTCCATATGCCCACATAGATGGGAACAAATGCACCTGTAAAAATGCGAACAAAGAAAGGTGTCATATGTCTAATAACTGAAGCATTAATAAAAACATAATACATGTTACAATTCAAATGTGCAATATTATAAATAGAACATGGTACTCAAAGATGTTATTACATAGTTGTTGCACCTAATCCCTATGTTTATTACATCTATATCCTCTCTGTGTGGGTCACGACTGGACACCGCACATTTCTCTTGTATATGGTCTGCCACATAACTGTTGAGACATATTTTTGGCATATTTTCTTTTAAATGATCATGATAAGGCATGATTCTACCATTCAACCATCTGAATGTTTTCCTGTCACTGTCTTATTTCCTGTTTTTCTCTTCATACAACACAACCATGTAGCGACTCATGGTCGTGTTGCCTCTACGTTGTAAAGAATGAATTTATTGATGGAATCGAATTTCTAAATTCGTTAATGTATACAAAAAAAAATATCGTGAGATCAAATATATATTATCAACTTAAAGAACAAATTTATTGATGGAACCAATCTATAAATTCATTGATGTATACAATAATTCAAAACAAATAGCATGGGATGAAATATATATTATCAATTTCAATGTAAACAATTTCTTTGTACTAAATTGAAAAAATATAATTGGCTTACTCTTTATCAAGCACCTTTTTTCCATTCGTTTGGAGTAGTTCCCCTTCCCTTTTTTCTTCATTTTGATGGTCATCCTAAACGACTTCCCATGTTGTGCCATCAATTTGCTTGATGTACTCACATGCATAATAGAACGACTCGTATACTATGTACCCCTCTGCCATAAAGCCCTCCTGTTTTTCCCTTTGTCGAACAAACCCCTTCAATTTTTTCATGTACCTCTCTAAGAAGAACATCTAACAACATGAGAGCACCCCAAATAATTCAACATCATTAGGTAGGTGAATTAGAAGATGGACTTGCAAGCCCATAAAACTTGTGGGAAGTTCCTTCTCAAACATACAAAAAATATTAGTTATCAATAGATGCCACCGTGGAATGCTAGCCATATGAATCTCCCTTGATGTGATCCAATGTACAAATGTAGATAATTTCAATATGGAACGTCACAAGTCCTTAGGGAAGTCATGGTTCACACAACCACGCATGAGCAAAGGATAATGACACTACAAAATAGACACACACATCATTAATTTCCATAAAACTGTGAGTGCATAGTATATTTTTACCGACATCAATATAGAATAAGAAGCATGTATTCAACATACATACCCTTAAAAGGTTCATATGGTCATGTGATTTCAACCCCAACAAATTCCCTTCTACAGTGAAGCAACATTGTAGACTTGACCCATATAAAGAAGGTGCCTTCACACCCAATATAACATCCTTCGCCATATAAAGATCATCTTTGTTCAAAATCCATGGGACATCACCTTTTTTAAAATACCAAGAGGGACCAGCCTCTCTGACGCAGGAGCATTCTACTTCCTAAACAACT
>JASDQU010334249.1:0-12714 GCA_032191745.1 Picea mariana
CACAACAGGTTTTGTATATCCAGTCTCTACAACATCCCAAACATCAACACCTAAGGCCATAATGTATGTTCTCATTCTAACCTTCCAGAAAGAAAAATTTGTTCCATCAAATAGAGGAGGCTTATTGGTTGAAGTTCCTTCATGATTTGTCATGTTTAATCTTACTGATCTACCTTTAGCTAAAAGGAACCCGCTCTGATACCAATTGTTGAAATTACTAAGACAACTGAGAGGGGGGGGGGGTGAATCAATTGTTAATGTGCTTAAACAATTTTAAGCCTATTAAAATATTATTAATCTTCTCCAAGTGATCATCAAGATTATGCAAGTCATGAACAACAGAAATAGTAAACATCAATCACACATATGAAATACACAGAGACAAATATTCATGAGGAAACCCATAAAGGGAGAAAACCTCTTCTTCTTAGAATGATAGGCGGTATTTTTTGTTCTGTACATCATCAATCTTTGAGAACCAACTCAAAATGAGGCTACAACCTCTTCTTTAACAAGCTGCAACTTGTAGAGAGCACCAACCCTCTGATTCTCTAGCACCCACTAGAAAGAAGCATATTTTCTCCTTATGATCTCCAACACCAAGTGGATGGAAGCACCTACTTCCACTTATAAAAGCACCAACTTGTACACAAAAAACTCTTTGTTTTCCCTAGCACCACCCTGTGACCCTATTTTCTAGACACAACTAGATGGAAGCTACAAATCCCAGTATTCAAGCACCAACTTGAATAAAAGAGGACTACAGTCCTCCCTAACACCACCCTACCACCCTGTTTTCTAAATATTTACTTGAATAATATCTTGCAATAATACATACATTTCAATTCTTACCACTTCCTCTCTGTTCTACAATTCTGCTCTGCTTTTGTTTGTTCATGCTTGTCTCCACTGTTGAAATAATGTAACTGCAAAGAGTATTCTAATTATTATTGATGAATTATTCATTAGATCAATCCCCTTTTGCGGATTGATCATGTCGGGTATTGTAAATGACCAAATCCCCTTTTGCGGATTGGTCAAACCCTAATTGTAATAGGCAGAATAAGAAGTCGGCCCAGCCAGAATATATTAAAGTGGTTATAACCACCCAGAAGAAGAAGTCGGCCCTGCCAGTGAAAATACACCTCCGTCCACACGTGCTAGAATTGTATAAATAAAGAGGCTAGCGCCTCATTTGTACACACACTCACTTGTTCATTGAGAAGCAAGTTTCGAAACTGCAGTTGGAGAAGAGAGAGAGAGAGGCGCATTCTTGGGAGAGGACTTTCTGTATTTGTTTGAGTTATCTCTTAGCATTGTATTGACTATCTATAATAAGGAAGTTTTGTTGGGTTTTCTCCCCCATGAGGGTTTCCCAGGATAAATGATGCGTCTCTTGTGATTGTGTATTTCTCAGTGATCCTATATTATGCTATTGTTATCTAGTAAAATGCAAAGAACTCTAATAATAGCTTAAAACTTAACATCCACTTGCTGTCTCTTTCCATCTGCTCTTCCTCTGTTATTATCATGCTCTTAAGTTCTTGTACAGTCTGTTGTTTTCACCATTTCTGCTTTGTCCATCTTATGTTCTTCATCTTTGCATTTTCTCCCTCAGTTCATGCTGTAGTATTCATTACGTACAGTTCAACTACTTTTACAGCGAAAAAAACAACCTCACCCTGTCACGACAGTTTTCTTTTATTCATGCTCTCATCATCCGTTACACTCCGAATCTATAACACCCAGGTTAGGAATAAAAAACGCTCAAGAACCATGATTCCAACGCCCCAGAACAATGATTCAGTTAGTGTAACTGAATCGTAACTGATCAAGCAACTACGAAATGAAACAACAACCCTTTGATCAATTTGTCTGTTTGATCAGCGTCGTTGGATTATACACGTAGAGGCTCTTTGAATTTTCAATGCGTAACGTCCAAGGTGGAGCCTAGCAACGCTAGCTCCTTCCCCTATCTTCCACTCATGTGACCTTGGGCGATGATATCATGTGACCATGCGATTGCGGCCACGATCAAAGGTGGTTTAATATCAAACTACGTTTCTCCCCGCAATTTACCTCGAGCCTCCACGCGTCCTTTATCCAAAACCGTGGTTTCGATTGTGGCCCGCCCTTAACTTTTTAAAGTTCGTGCACCTTCAATCCCCGCAATACGATGGGACCGTCGATCTCACGATCTTAACGGTGCTCCTAAACTGACGGTTCAGATCTGTCCTTTCAAGTTCTGCGGATCAGATCTAACCTTCCTAAGTCAACGGTTGTGATTTATTCCGTGATTCGGGCTTCAAGATTCAACTCTCAAACCCTGCTTTCCTCCGTATGTAAATCTTCCAGAGTTGATGATCCATGGACACCTGTCCTTCTCAATTGACAACTCAGCCTCTACTTCGAGAATTTGACCTTTCAACCAGATCAATGGTTCTGCAGCCCCTTTCTCGATTCAACGGTCTAGATCTCCTTCGAGTCTCCGGACTTCTGAAATCTCAAGTCTCAAACTTCACTTTCCCTCAAAGTATGCAGATTCCTGCCATGTGTCCTCTTGAATCAGACAATTGAGTCTTACTTCAGGTCTTTACCTGCAGTCCACAGTTTTACGCCATGTCTTTTCTAGATCAGACGACCTGGATTCACTTTGGATGATCTAACGCTTGAGATCTTCTTCAGACGATCTGACGACTGAGATCTACTTTGGATGATCCAACGGTCGAGAATTTATTTCGGCTCTCCGACTCTCCGGACTTCGGGATTTCAAATCTCAAACTGACGCTTTGGATGAGATGACCCAGATTCACTTCGGACGATCTGACGCTTGAGATCTTCTTCATATGATTTGACGTCTGATATCTACTTCGAATGATCCGGTAGTCGAGAATTTATTTCAGCTCTCCGGGCTTCGGGAATTTCAAATCTCAAACTGAAAATTCTTGAAGTGAGATTTGTACGGAGCGTAACCTCCTCACATCTTTAGACCCGAAATGAATGTTGTTCCTTGATCATGGTTTTAGATCGACATATTGATCTATCTGTGCTTCTTCTTTGACTTGGATTAAATACAACGACTCTTCTTCTTGCTTATCTCGTCCTTCCACTCAAAAGTGATCCAACAACTATCGGGTATTCGGGTATTTGAATTCTCAACGGTCCTGGTTTTTCCTGTGGAGATTTTGATCTTGATCACGTTTCTGTACTACACTTTCCCTTCTGAGATTTGATATCTGCATATTGTTCGCTTCTCCTCCTGAGATTATGTTGTTCCTCTTTTACATTGTCGCTTTTGTTCTTGCCAACAATGACAAACACATTCTTCCTGTAAAACATGCCAACAAGACATTATGCAGTTTAACAAGCCATGTTTGGAGAGGGTCTCAGGATGTCCTATTGGGCTAATCCTCCTCAATTTTGGGGTGTTTCCTAGGTGAAGACCAATCTAGGTCATGTAGGTGTATGAAATGGTGTAGGGAATCTTTAGGCAAGGGGTGTAGTGATAACAAGGAAATGTAGGTCTTATCTGTGGGTGCCTCTGCAGAGGGCAAGCTGCACCTTGTCATGGATGCCATTGTTTCCTAGCCCATTCGATGCCTTTTATTCTTTGTCTTATTGATTTTTTATTTTCAAGAGAATAGCTGGAGGACACTGTTCTGGGGTGGTGACTAGTGGTGACAACGTTACCCACAAGCACTTCACGAAAATGAGAAGGCTGGTTCGTGATGAGACCCCCTTTATCTTGGTTATGCCACCAAGAGCCGCTACCTTGGTTTGGTGACCAGATGGATGGTAGTGTCATACCGCTACATTCCCATGGACCTAATAAGCCGGCTCATGATGAGACCTCCTATACACCAACTAGATATTGAGTTTTATTTTATTTTACGAGTCCCCTTTTCTTACCGAGAAGCCATTTATTCCTTTCTCGGGAATCCCTGGATGAAGCATCTCAAGGTTTCATTTTGGATTTAAACTTTTTCCAGCTACTTTTACCCTCTGGCCTTTAGCCCCTTCTTCCCACAAGGCAAGGCACAACCCTTACTAGCTTGGCAAACCCAATGCCCAAATCAAGGTAGGGGAAAGATGAGAGGGGCAATGATGAAAAGTGGTAAGTATGGAAGGAATGGATGATGACCTTTCATAGACCCACCTAGTGGAAACTCGTCCCTAAGGGAACCAACTTACTAGGGCACTCTTTCATCCCCCCAAGGTATGGACAAGTTAAAGAGCATAATTTCCAAGCAAACATCATGAAACTAAAGAGAGTTCAGTGCACATATTCAAATGATTCAAAAATTAGAGTGACACATACCATGATACCCAGACTCATTACCTCATGGAGCAAGACCCACTGCTACTTCAGAATCAGACCGATGGGATGGATGTTGCTGCTGCTGATAGATAGGACACATTGAAGAAAATATGGGCCCTCCAAGGCCAAGATCAATTCATATGGCTCTCGATAGTCCATGTCTGGGACCCGTAGGCCTCGATACATAATATCCTTAGTTATCCCTAGGATAGGGGATGACATATGGCGCCAACTCGGGGACATGTGCTCATCGTAGAGCGCATGACAATCTCGACATCTCTGGCATGACCTGTAATATGCTAGATCTCAACAAAAACAATTAGTAATATTTTGGGTTGGTGATATCACCCCTGGCTCATATATGATATAATGAAATAAAAGTAAGCAAGCATATATACAAATTGAAATGAAACTACAACTACACTACTCTAGCATGATATGCAGATGGTATATACAATGAATGCAAATGCCTACCTACTTACCTGTACTTACTTGTCATGTTGTTGGCGGGTAGTAACGCTTGATGTGTATAGCATTCACATGTAGCTTCAAAGCTTCTCCTTCGAGGGTTTCCAAGTTAAATGAGTTTGTTCCTACCCGACTCATGACCTTGTAGGGACATGTTCATAATCCATCCAACTTCTTGTGCACACCAGGTTTCTCCCTTCTTTTGTCCCATAACAACACTAAGTCTCCTTTAGTGAAACCCCTTTCCTTTGCCTTGTGATTGAAGGTTTTCTTGACTTTATCCTGCTTTCTCGCCATCTGGCTTAAGGTAACCCTCCTGGATTCATCCAACTCTACTAACTGGTTAATTCTCCCTTGGATTGCTTCACCCTCGGTGGTGTATTGCTGAGTAAAACGAAGGATGGGGATTTGGATATTCACAAGTAGTTTGGCTTCTAACCCGTACACTAGTTCAAACGATGGTTTTCCTGTTTAGGTCTTTGTTGTTATTCGATCTGCCCATAAGGCATAACTGATTTTTCTATCCCAAGACCTTTTGTTTTGTCCCACAACCTTTTTAATGATATTCATAAGGTTCTTATTGCTTGATTCTTCCAACCGATTCCCTCGTGGGTAATAGTTTGAGGAATGAGATAGAACAATGCTATACTTCAAACAAAATTCTGTTAATGCGGGAGAGCTGAAGGCTTTGGCATTGTTAGTGATAATTTTGGACAGGACCCCAAATCTTGTTATGATTCTTTTCTCCAAGAAGTTCATAACTACTTTCTCAATGGATTTCTTTGTGGGGATAGATTCTACCCACCTGGTAAAATAATATTTGGCAGTCAAAATTGATCGGTAACCGTTACTTGAATTATCTTTAAACTCACCAATAAATCCTAATCCCCACTGTTGAAAACGAGCTTCTACTACCACAGGTTTCAAAGGTTGTGCCGAGAGATGTTGTTTACTAGTAAAGTATTGGCAAGGTTGGCATGATCGGACATATCAATGAGTATCAACGAACAATGTTTGCCAATAATATCCAGCGCTTAAGATCTTGTGTGCAGTAGTATGGGCAATGAAGTGCCCACCACAATGCCCAGAGTGTAATTCCTTCAACAACTTGTTGGCTTCTTCTTGGTTGACAGATATAAGGATAACTCCATCTGGGTCCTTCTAACCAAGGCCATTTTAAGTTAAACAATACTTCATAGTTTTAAGTCTCAGGGCCCTTCTTTTATAGTCTACTAGGTGGTTTGGGCACAATAAATTATTAAGGTAGTATATTATGTCGGAATACCATTCATCATGTTCTAGCTCACTCACTACCACGTTTATTTGTTCGCTCTCTCCCATTTGTATAGTTTCTTGGTTTCTTTCAGTCAACATTTGGGCTAACCCTTGTCCCTTCACAATATTGGTGGGTTTTATTTCTAAATCATATTCTTCGATCTTGGAAACCCACTTACCCCTAGTACCCATACAATCTTGTTGTGATAAAACATCTTTTACTGTTGGGTAAGGGACATAAGCCTTAATCTTATTGTAACCCACATAGTTTCTAAAATGCTTAAGGTTTTTTACCAAGGCGTAAGCCTGCTTCTCAGTAATTGAATAATTCAAATATGAATCTGTAAGGACTTTACTCATGAATGAAATGGGGTGTTCATGGTCATCAACATCTTTCTTCAACAAGACACATGCAATGGTATCTTGAGAGGCAAAAGAGAATATCATGAAATCCCGCGAATAATCAGGACTAACCAGAATTGGGGCTTCAGAAATGGCATCTTTCATATCTTCAAAAGATTTAATGGCCTTGTTATCCCACTTGAATGGCGTATCCTTTTTAAGCAATGCACTCATAGGTTTTATTATTTCGACAAAGTTTGGGACAAATCTTCGAATAGAGTTTATTTTTCTGAAAAATGATTGTAGGGATTTTTGGTTTGTTGGGGGGCGTACATATTTGATAAATTGGATCCTCTTTGGGTCTACAAAAATTCCTCCTTCTGATACTATGTTTCCCAATAACTTTCTCTTATCTATCCCGAAAACAAACTTCTTAGGGTTCAAGGAGATACCATATTTCCTACATCTGTCAAAGACAATTCTGAGATGTGAGATGTGGTTCTTTCTTTATTCTGATACAACTGTGAGATCATCTTGGTAAATTTCTATGATTTTTTGAATGAGATCCCTAAAAGAAAAGTCCATTTCTCTTTGAAAGTTTGAACCTGCATTGATAAGGCCGAAAGGCATTCTTAGGTACATGAATGTTCCCCATGGTGTGGTAAATGTTGTTTTGAGTTGATCTTCTGTCTTGAGTAGCACCTGATTCTATCCAGAAAATCCATCTAGCATGGACATCATGCCTGCCCCTGTGACCCTTTGTAATAAGTGTTCCATATTTGGGAGGGGGTAGTTGTCTTTCAAAGATAGTTGGTTAAGGTTTCAGAAATCTACGCATAGGCGAATGTTACCACTTTTCTTTCGGACAATTACCAAATTCGACATCCATGATGTATATCTATTGGGAGCTATGATACCAACATCTACAATATTTTGAAGTTCCTTTTGTATCTGGTTTGCCAACTTAGGGTTAATATGCCTTAGCTTCTGTCAGAAAGGTTTGGCTCCTTCTCTCAAAGGTATGACATGTTGGATGACATCACCTCTATAAACTTTTAATTCATCATAATTCCAAGTGAATGTATCTTTCATTTCTCTTATGAGGTCAAGTATCTTATTCCTTTCCTTTTCAGTGCAGATGTTGAATTCTAAGGCTTCATCTGTTTGTTTTTTGGGTTTTTTTCCTTTGTAAATATTGTGTCTATCAAAGAGTTGTTCTAAAAGGACACACCCTTTTGGCAAAGTGTTATTTTGCAAGTCTACTACATCTACTTCCATGGGATCAGCTAGGAAATTTACTTGTGAATTGGTGAATTCTTTGTTGTTTTCCATGAATATAAGGATTTGACTATCATCTTCAAAGACTTGCTAATGCTTCAAGTTATCAGGGATTGATGGTCTAAATAGGACTTCCATTTTGCACAAGTTTTGGAGGGGGCCATCACAAGTTTGTAAAGTGGATGCTGAGACAACCAAGGCATCTGCCATATAGTTTTCTTCTCTGGGAATTGCTTCGATTAATACTACCTCAAAGGATTTTGCAATAGATCTTGTGAAGTCACGATACCTTTTTAATCTCTCATTCTTTGTAGCAAAGTCTAACAAAATTTGTGATACTATTAAGTTTGAATCTCCTATAACCTTCAAGTGTGTGACACCTTTGTCGATTGCTAAGTTAAGGCCTATAATCAAAGCCTCATATTCAACAACATTGTTGGTACAATGATATTCAAGTCTATAGGAGTAGTAGAAAGATTCCTTGGATGGGGTTGTTAGGACGATACCTTCCCCTGAAACAGAACTTGAATGAGGACCATCAAATTCCAAGGTCCATATTCCTCCCGGTGTTTTGCTAAGTTCATCATCTGAATTTCCTCCTTGGAAAAACCAACTTTCAATCCCATTGTTCACACAAAGGACTTGATTATTGGGTTCTTCGGGAGTTTCAATGAGGCAGCCTATGATGGGTTCTTTGTGAAGGGTAAATAATCCTCCTTTAGGGTGAGGTATGGCAACTTTGGACTCTTGGTCTTGGAAGCTCCCAGTAAATTTCTCTATCAAGTCTTTTCAAAGTATAATTCCCTAGTTACTTAAAATGTCTATTACCATTACATCAATCTTGAAAGAGGCATCAGGGCAAGCATGGAAGGCAACACGTAGGTATTTGATGATGCCTCGTGTGAAACCACCTTGTGTGTTTGGTTGTGATATGCTGAGACCTAGTTGGTGCATAACCCTTTTGGTCATAACATTTCTAGGGTAACACACAATTATGGAGAAGGAAATCATTGATTTGGAGGGTAACATAAAAAGGTGCAGGTTCTTCATATTTCGTTCCCATGCTCCCAACATGGTAGACAACGGGGAATTCCTCTTCATAGTCATCTTCCTCATTGATTTGTGAAGGCGATTATTCAGTATATTCAACCTCAAGATCTCCAAATGTATCTTGAGTGGGTTTCAAATCCTCAGGGGGCTCATTTTGTTGTGAAAATAAGGAAGCGTCTTTCATGTTTGAGAAACATGTGCTCCATTTTCCAGGGAAAGTATTATTCTCTACCTCTAGAATATCCAGGAGGTCATGCTTAAGCCTCCCCATGCTTTCCTTATTGAGCTCCCAGATGTCATCTTTGCTCAAAAGGTTGACCTGATGGATCAAATTGTTGAACTTAAGATTCTCTTCAATCTAGAAAGCAACATCTTGTGCTTCTTCTAGGATTGTAGGTAATCGATTCTCGAGGGTAAATTGTAAATTTCCTTCTAAGGAGTTCAGGTAATGATGGAGAATAGTGATGTCTGGGTGAAAGTTGAGATCAAGTTTGCTAATGAGAGTGTTGAACCTATCATTGAATTTCCTAACATCTTCGTCATTTCGTTTGCACACTTCGAGGTATTGAGAATAAATAGAAGCCATACTTTCTACCTTACTCCATCTCTTCATGAAAGCTTGTTTCAAATCTTTAGGGGTTTTGAGGCTTCCACTTGGGAGTTTATTAATCCAGTTTCTGGCACTCCTAGTGAGTGAGTTCAAGAAAAGTCTCATAAACATGTCAGGATGTTCCTTTCCTGATTGATGGAATTCATAACCCTCACAAAATTTAGTCCAATGTGTGTTGCCATAAGATCCCACTTCTCCTGGGAATTCAGGTATCCAGGAGTCGGATTCTTTTGGGAGATCATGTAATCCCCCTTGGGTGTTAGCCAAGTCCAAAGGGACAAAAATTTCTTTGAGAGACCATTTAGGAGAAGCTATAGGGATGACAGATATAGGAGGGAGATAGAGTGTATACTGACGTCCGCTACGAGTCGTCATTAGTGTAGCTGCCAAACAATCTTCAGGAGATTATCAAAAAGATGATGGGATCACCCTCAGTGGAGTCGCAAGGTAAGCTTTGTAAGATAAAGGATTTTGAGGAAAGGCTTACTGAAAAAGTGTTGTCTTGAGGAAAATTGACTCAGTGTTCCCCCACAATGGCGACAAAATGTTATCGTGCAATTTGTACTTTCCCAAAGCCAAAGGAAAGTGGATACTAATTTGGCGTAACAAGGAGGGTGACCTTTTATTGTCACCTTAATAGGACACCTCTTTCTATTTAGAAGTAGTACCCCAAGAGAGACGTCCCCAATGACCTGAGGGTTTAAGAAGGCTAAGGTAAAATTTATGAGAAAGTTCCACCCCTCTCACAGGTCACTTAGATCGGAAGTTCCAAGGTTTTATTGAGATGAAGCAAAATATAATTTAAGTGTACCTGCCCAGAACAAGACAACAAATAGAAAAAAAATGTTGTTTGCAAGTACCATATGATGTCAATGCTTCATAAAACCATAAACTTCTGGAAGATAAACAAGATGATATAGCACTGAAGCAATTTAAATATTTATAACAACATCGAATATTTAGCAACAACTACAACAATTATGCCTCAATAATGCTTTAAGAATGACAAGAAATAATAGCCTAAAATTGRCAGAATGATAATATTTGTTAGAAKCAGTTGTGGCAATGTTTAATCAACTTTTAATCTTTCTTTTAGGATGAATTTTCTGTTGTTATAGATGGATGTAGCAATATTTTTCAGCAACAATAAATTAGTTAGTGAGTTAGTCTAATTTAGAGTTAGTAAGAGTTAGTAAAATTCTTAGGGAAGATGGTTTAAGGGTTGTTTGGTCAATCAATCACTTGTAAGGAGTGGACTAGTGCCTTTTAGGGTAATGGAGTCAAGGTTAGCAACAACAACTCTTAGAGGAAACAAAAAATGATAATAGGTAATCTAAAGGGATGGGTGAGATGATTGAGGTGTTAGTAACCTAAGGCCTCAATGTTTAAACCCTAGAATGAAGAATTGCTAGGAAGTAAGTAACCTTAGGCCCTAAAGATTTCCTTCTTCCTTAGATCAAGCTTGAAATAAAACATATGAAGCTAATGAAGTAATGCTACTAGAGTGCTACAAAGGTAGGGATCTAGTGTATTCTTCAAAAGAGATGTCCTATAGCAATTTCAAGTAGGTGGAAAATGATAAGGAAAAGAATAATAACATATGCTTCTCCCCTAGGGTTTCAAACTAGCAATTTCATAATCTTAGAAATGAACAAGCAAATTTACCATAACCATTCAAAAATAAATGAAGAATTGCAGATTTACTTACTTCGTCAAGAATAATCTAGCAACAAAACCTTAGTTGAAGACTTTCCACCATGAAAAATGCCAAAAAACACCAAGAATAGCCTCTCCAAGAAGTTGTGCACCACTTAATTTCAACCAAATACCCTTAAAGAGGGCCGAATTTCAGACCTCACACTTATGTGAGTGAAATATGATGAAAAACAAAAGAGATTTGTCTCTTAATATATACAATGATAATGACCTTTAATTACAATTTAGGCTAGAAAAGGTTGACATGGCCAAATTACATCAAAAATCTAGTTTTTACATAAATTTAAAGAATTAAACCCTAAAATGTGCAATATAGGTGATCTCATGCCCTCCTAGGGTGACGTTGGGCCTCATAAGTGGGACGTCAGGCTCCATGAGAAAAACGTTAGGCCTTCCAAGGCCTCTGGATGATGCCACACGTGCCACCTGGCACACAACTTCCTCCATCATGTCCATCTGACGTTGGGTGACGTCTAGGGTAACAAGGGTGACGTCATGGGCCTCCCAAGGTTAACATTCTGGGGGGAGAGCAAGATCCTCCTAGGTCTGATTCTGCCAAAGTGTCTCTGATGGAACATTCTTCTTTTTCTCTGGTGCAAGCCCCTGACTGGGGTCACAACATCCATCTGGTGAGCTTTTAGCCCCATGGAGGTCCAAGCTAATCATCTCCCCATATGTACTTGTCCACCAGGCATTGTCCTGCAACAAAAACAAGTACGCTCTCCATGGTCTCATAAGTCATAGGGATCGTAGCAATGTCAATCACGTCTAATAATCAAATTACCCAAACATGTGTGTCAAACCCCCCTTTACCCAAACAAATTCTCAAAGATGTTATGCAGTTTAACAAACCAGGTTTGGAGAGGGTCTCAGGATGTCATATTGGGCTAATCCTCCTCAAGTTTGGGGTGTTTCCTTGGTGAAGACCAATCTAGGTCATGTAGGTGTATGAAATGGTGTCGGGAATGTTTGGGCAAGGGGTGGAGTGATAACAGGGAAATGTAGGTCTTACCTATGGGTGCCTCTGTAGAGGGCGAGTTGCACCTTGCCATGGATGCCATTGTTTCTTTGCCCATTCAATGCCTTTTATTATTTGTCTTATTTCTTTTTTCTTTTCAAGAGAATAGTTGGAGGACATTGTCCAAGCGTGGTGACCAGTGGTGGCAGTGTTACCCACAAGCACCTCACAGAAATAAGAAGGTTGGCTCATGATGAGACCCCCTTTCTCTTGACTATGCCACCAAAAGCCACTACCCTGGTTTGGTGACCAGATGGATGGTAGTGTCATACCACTACATGCCCATGGACCTAATTGTTAAGGTTTAAGCTATTATTAGAGTTCTTTGCATTTCACTAGATAACAAGAGCATAGATAGGATCACTGAGAAATACACAATCACAAGAGACACATAGTTTATCTTGGGAAACCCTCATGGGGGAGAAAACCCCAAAAAAATTCCTTAATATAGATAGCCAATACAATGCCAAGAGATAACTCAAACAAATACATAAATTCCTCTCCCAATAATGCACCTCTCTCTCTCTCTTCCTTCTCCAACTGTAGCTCCAAACTTGCTTCTTGATGAACAAGTGAGTGTGTGTCCAAATGAGGCGCTAGCCTCTTTATTTATACAATTCTAGCACGTGTGGACGAAGG
>JASDQU010334250.1:0-10943 GCA_032191745.1 Picea mariana
TCCACATTTACTTTTCTACAATGTGATATATTCAAAAAATGATATAAAAATGTTATATTTTGCAACAATCTTTTATTTTTTTTAAATCATCTTAAGCCCTTGTAATTAATACTTGTGGATTGGGAAACATTTTAGAGGCTATAAACATAGGGTAACATTCCCGGCTATCTTGCCTTAGCCAAGCAAGATTCGAAATGCTTGAGTAAGATAATTCCATATATTTTCCTCAAAATTTATTTGGTGACCATACTCGAAAGATCTTCAATATCTTTCTGGTTGATTATAAGCTTGATTTTCATTGAATATATTTATATTTCTGATATCAATTCTTTGATTGTTTATTTTCTTCATGACTGTACCTGTTGCAAGGCAGCCCAATATTGAGCCTGGTCTTAAAGATCAGACTAACATTGCTTTGACCTTGCTTAATACCATCTTAGAGACTGCTAATACCCGGGTTGATCTTGAACGCTCATGGGCAGTGATTGAACAAGACATAAGTGTCTGAGAACATTGGGAAGCTAGGAAAAGACAACTTAGGAATCAACTATAGCTTTCCTTTTCCTACATTTTGTATCTTCTTAAACCCCCGTATCTATAGGAGAAGAAGAGGTTTATCACCTGATATCAATCCTATTGTTGAAATAGGAAGAAGAAACATTGTTTTGTCAGTCCAACAAAGTACTTTAAGGAGAAATTTGTCTCATTCATCCAGTTCGACTTTCTCTCCCTTACCTATCGTTCATAAGATGGCATCTAGTGGTGGCTCTGGTGGCACTGGAGGTGCTTCTTCACCTCAGTCTTCAACATCGTYAGTGATTGGTAGCTTGTATAGTCATCAAGTTCCTATCCAATCTACTACAAACCCCGCCAAAGTCATTAAAAAGTATGGGCTATTTCAGTTTGAAGAAGATGATACAACTATTGTGGCATGTTTCCTCCCCTCTTAACCTAACATATGCTACTCRTCCACTTCCTAAATTCAAAGAGCATCTCCCTAGGTTTTCAAGGAATAACCTRGTCACTACGAATGAACACTTGGTGGCATTTTCTAATGCCTTTCACAACATAAGAGCCAATGACAATGACACTTGTATACGCTTATTTGTTAATTCCCTTGAAGGGAATGCTACGAACGATTTCTTTGACCTTCCTCCTAAGATTCTTTCTACTTGGGAGGAGTTAGTCTATTGGTTAAAGTCTACTTGTGGGAAGTCCAAAAGCCCAGTCGAGCAGTTACGAGAGTTCAATAACATTGCTTATAAGGATGGTGAAACTATCAAGTCTTTCAACTTTTGTTTCACCAAATTATATAACCAAAACCCTGAAATCATTCACCCGCATAAACAAGCCGCTTTCATGCATTACTATAATGCTCTACCTTCCCCCTACCGTCAGAGGCTTGAGGAAAAGACCATTGATAACCTTGGTTTCTCTCTGCATACTTGTTTAGAGTATGAAGAAAAACTTAAAAGAATAGGTCTTCCTAAGGGAGATTTAGTTAAACATAAGGATGTGTCCACCCTCTTACAACTTGTACAATACATGAATAATTGAATGATAGCATATGAGCGGAAAGGAAATGTCCCCTCTCTTACCCCTGGGGCCTCATCTTCTTCTTCACCACCTTCTAAGAATCTTAATGAAAATAATTTTCAACCTAAAGCCATCATGCCTTGAAGTTGGTGTAACTTTTGCGAGGAACACCATGAGGAAAGTACGTGTGAAGTAAAGAAGAGTGCCAGAGATAAAACCTTTGGTAAAGTACCTGAAACTACTATTGTTTTCCTAGACTTTGTAGAGTGAGAGGATGTTATGATCATAAACACTAGGAATAAATCTTATGCTCTGAAAGGTAAATATGATCCTCCTCACACTTCTTCAAGCCCAAGATCATCTTCATCAGCTGCTATTGTCCAGGTTTCTAAATTTCCTGAYAGTCATGGAACTACCTCCCCTCTTCCCTCTTCCAAATACAACATTCTCAATCAATTGGCCAACATTAAAGTTGATGCTACACTCATGGACATGGTTGTCGTCCTTGAGCAACAAAAGCATCTGAAAAAAWTTATGGAAGGAAAATTTTCCATTGTAGCYAACCTCTTTGAAGAGGATTCAACTGTAAATAAAGTGGGTGTACATAAGTTTAGGCATCCTGTAAAAAAAGTCTCGTTTTTTATTTCTGTAAAGATTATGGACAAATTTTCCCATTGTTGTCTCATTGACGGCGGTTCTGGCCCAAGTGTAATGTCGAAGATTATTATGGAAGAGTTAGGATTGTCTTGTAGGAATGAAAATGCCAGAAGCATGCTCTCTTATAATAGTTTACAACAAACGACCATAGGTGAAATCAAGGACCTGACCTTGGTTTTGTGTGCGCATCCTGAAATAAGGACAACCCTTAATATTCAGGTAATTGACATGCCAGTGAGTAATTACTCGATCATCTTAGGAAGAGATTGGCAAGCTTTGATGAGTGGATACCTCTCACTCAATGGAACACACTTATCTGTTCCTCGAAATGGTAAAAACATCATAGTYCTAAGGGAGAGGAGAATTTCACCTTATACAGAAAGCATCCCACAACMTAATGTGAATTATGTCGAAGAGGACATAGGAGTGTATTCCATCTTCGCAGATGAGGACAACACTACCTTGGAACAAATCGACATAGAGGATGGTGTTAGCGATCAAAATGTAATGGTACTTTTGAGAGCGTTTTCATCTCTCTCTTTTTGACTTATTTCTTTCTTCAGTGTTTTGGCCAGTGTCTTAACCTACAGGTTCTTCATTAAGCTCTCGGTGATTACTTTTCCCGAAAATCCTTTGGCTTTTCCCTCTTGAATTACCATACAAAATGATAAATTGGTAAGCTTTAGTCTATGTTTTGGATCTTCAAATATATTTGGTATATATATATTTTTAAAATATTGGTGTGTGCATGTATTAGTGAATGTTATATTTACTAAACACCCTAACTTCAGGTTCACACGCACATAGCATCATATCAAAGTCTATCAAGCTATATGATAAATCCTACAGATCCTAAATATCAACTACATATGCCAAAGTCCAGCCACAAGCCACAAGTGTTCAAAGCCTAAGCCAAACCATATGTTAAGCCATAGGCTCAAGCCACAAAGCCCAATGCAAATGCCAAGCACGTGATAAGGTGCAAAGAAGAAATGCTAGCGCTACTAGGGTGCAGTTCTTGGCTATGCCAAACTTTGCAGTAAATAAATCTACGATCGGCACTGACTCAACAACAACAAACTATAGGTTGCCAAGTGTTTGATGATACAACTCAGAAGAGCCACGAACAACAGGAAGGATCAAATTGGCCTGCACTCCCTTGCTGCTGGTACATTTGAGATCCTGGATGTTGTAAGTGAAGGAGATGGTCACTCGTTTCTAGAGCCTTTGATAGATCAAAGGTCATCGGGCCACAAGGAAAGAAACACCCTTGCTGCAAAAAATAGGGCATAGGGTTTGTTTAAAGACTTTTTGTTTTTTTTGTTGTTTGGCTTCTTTCAGGTCGTAGGTGCATGTATGTGATCCATGTTATTGAAACACATCATATAAAGAAGCTCCTTTCAAAACCTCAGATATATTGGACATATATGCAGTATCGATGCACTCTGCCTCTGTTTGTTCTGATGYTGTGATCTTATAGAAACCGACAAACTTCAGTTAGTAAAGCGGAAGCTTAATSAGGCATATAAATTGTTTATTGAAGCATTTGAAATCCTTCATCAGATGGCACATAGAAAGGCAACAATTGTAGAGGCTTACAAGCACATTGCTCCTTTATATGAAATCTTTAAGGAATCCAACTTTAATTACTCRATGAAGAGACATGAGCCCTACAATGACAAGTGAGCTATTATCAAATGAATGGAACAGGTGATCCAAKTTTAGAGTAGTCCTTCTCTACCATTTATAGCCCCAACAACCTGCAGAGGCCATGGAATCTGGTACTTGGGAACCATGACTATAGGGGATATACACTGTCACAGTTGGACTCTACACTGAAATGTCAGGATTCTCGATGGAACTGTTACAAAACATCTACTCTTTGACAGAACCTGTCATTGTCATGTAAAGGAGCGAAATGTTCATGTATGGATATTTTTTCTTCATTGATACAACACCTTTTGTGGATCAACTTGGAGTAAAAGTAGACCCTCATCACAATCATATGATGTTTAGTAGTGTCATGATTCAAAGGCAGTCATAAACCTGCATAAAATTGAAACATAGTGAAAGGTTCATTTTTAAGTTTTGAACAGTTTCGGGAACTCAGAAATTTCTGCAGCTTAGTTGGGTTTGAAAAGCCATTATTAGATGCCAAAATATCTGACTTTCGACAGCTTACCTTATTATGTTTCATGCACATAAGTTGCCAAAAGAATAGATACACAAGCAGGGTGCTACCGAAATTTACACAGAGGATAAAATTACATAGGCTTTGGCGCTACCGAATTTTTAACAGAGACTGAATTACGCATAGAGATACACAGACTCAGGAGCTACTCATTTTGCAAGCTTATTTTTGAGATTGTGCTACGATATGTGTTGAGTAATTAGTGAGGGCATTACAGAAACTCGCTACCCAACGCGCTATTGAATGGCGCTATCAATTGGCACCTGGAATCAAGGAGTTCGGGGTCATTACTTTTTGGGTGGTTGATGACGTGGAAAAGAGAGAAGAGCGCAGGTAGTAGCATGATGAAAACATTTAACCACTAGAGGACACCTGGCCATGGAGAGGGATGCGCATCAAAGGGAGACCACGTCCGTTAGATTTTGTTGAATTGGTTACCTACACAAATCATTTTTTGTAACAGTTTGTTAATAGTTGTTAGCATAGGTGTTCGATTGATAGCTGTTGTTGGAGAATCCGATGTGAGGAAGGGCCAGCTCACACCTCTAGTTGTTGCCTTTCCTTTCTGTTATAAATCCCTGATCCAAATGAGGAAAGAGGGTTCGAATGGTTGAGATGAGGCTCCCGAATTGTAATATTTTTGACTAAGTAGATCGTGCTCTGGTTATGTATTGGACCTGAGAATTTTTTATTAATGGAATTCAACTTCTCTTATTTTTCTTATTTCTCCTTACTCTGAATGCTCATTAATGGAGGATCCTTATGAGATGTTATAGCTGCATTATAATGGATATTTGATTATGATGTTAATGTAATTGTTTTCAGGGTCTTAAAGTTTGGCTTCAAGATGATCTTGTGATTGATCTTTTCCTTCACCTAGCTGCTAGAAGGCCTGATGCTTATCGCAGACTTGTTCACCAAGTCTTTTCTCTACTCATATTTATCCTTAAACACTGACTGAAATTAATTAAAACCTCATTTTCTTGTGCATGCTAGCCCAAATTTCTGAGTTAAAACCTTATTATTTTGGGTCTCGTTCATTTGAACTTCTAAAAACTCATTTACATGTACAAATCTTTTGATGTTACCAAACTCACATGATTACAGTATAGGGTGACTTTTGGAGTGATAACAGATGGGATGTGGCATATGCACTTTGATGGTTCATGCCCCAATGAAGGAAACAGAGTTGTTATTATCTTGTACTCTCCCGTGGGTAAAATTCATAACTTTTCCTATAGGTTAGAGTTTGTTTGCACAAACAATGTCACTGAAAATGAAGCGTTACTGCTAGGCATTGAAAATGCATATAATCTAGGTTGTGGTCACCTTACAGTTTTTGGGGATTCCAAACTTGTTGTAAACCTTGTACGTAAGATATATTCTCCTAGCAACAAGTTAATGAAATGTTACACCCAAACTATTTGGGCACTTATCTCGAACTTGTTATCTTTCAACATCACTCATGTTAAAAGGGAATTGAATTCAATGGCTAACAGGTTAGCCGTTTTTAAAGCCTCTCCTACTCGACAAATTCTGCCACAAAGACCTGATTGCAATTTTCAATCTTTGTATCGCCCGCATATCCCTGACAATGTAGAGTCATGGTAGGTCTTCCCTAGTGATGAGAGCATCTGTGCTTTCCTTCAAAATGAACCTTATCAGCCTAAGGAAATTATATCCATGGAAGATAACAAAATTCCTAAAGGCTTTACTCCTCTAGAAAGTTCATTTTCATTGAGTGATGTAGGTAACAAAGAAAAACATAAAGAACATGAGTCGAAAAGGATAGTGGGTGAAACCATTTCCTTGAACATTAGAACACCCGAGTCTCCAAAGAACGTTAAAATAGGTGCCCAATGTTCTCATGAAGAAAAATTATATTTCATTAAGTTGCTTGGTGAATTTCAAGATGTTTTTTCTTGGTCTTATGAGGCTCTTCGTGGTTTTGATCCTACTACTATACAACATGCCATTCCTATCAAGGAAGGTATAAAACTAGTTAGGAAAAAACAAAGACCCATTAACGATGCACTGGAAGCATCTATTAAAAAAGAGTTGTTAGTAACATTTCTTGTCCGGGGCGCAAGGGGCCTTCTGGTCAGCGAGTCGCAAGAGAAGTGCCCGAGCACAATTCAGAAAGCCTCATTTCAGGCCCCCCAAAAGCAAGCGAGCGGGCAAATTTTTGTCTTCAGCGATTGAGATCCATCTAGAAAGCTGATCGACGGCCATCGGGATTTCGGGGCTGCCAAGTCGCCCGGGATTTAGTGCAAGATCTAGCCGCGTCGGCTTTCGGTAATCGCAAGTTCGAATGGTAATGGTTTCATGTCACTTTGTATCGCGAAGCCCCAAACCCCGAAGTGCCAAAAACGCCCAGGAGCTGGGACCCATAGCAGCGTCGGGTGAATTTTGGACCGTCCATTTTTAAGGACGTGTGGCGCCCAATTGAGCTCTCCCGGCAATTCGCTCATCGCGATTTTGAAGAAGAAAGGTCCTGTTCCTTTCTCACCCGCGATCCCCGAAGCGCCGACAATGCTTTAAAATCAAACTCAGGATCACAGCCCGTGGTCACCAAGGAGGAAAGGAGCTATGTGTAAAGGGGCCAAAGGTGTCGGGTCTGATCATCGAAAGGATCATCGTGGTCTCTAGGAGTTGACTGGTGAGACCTCGATCCTGGTTTTTACTCGGAATAAATGAAGATGTGATCGAGTGGTTGAGACCTCCTGTCGTTCATTAAGTTTGGGGTATGGAGGGCCTGGCGAGCGATCCGCTCGAGAGGGTCCTGTGTACCCAATTTTTCAGAGAGAGGCCATGCTGAACCCTCGGCCGGATGGAGAAGGTCTGCGCACGCTAGCCCGGCTCTTAATGACCCAGCTACTCCTCTTACAGGGACCATACGCAGATGAGGTGGGTTCCAACAGTGATTACCCATCCCATTTTGGCTAAAGGGACACCAAGCCTGGAAGGACTGAACAGGTCGTCGCTAGGTGAATTTTCTGAGTATATAGACTCAATAATTGTATTTTTGTAAGCATCGATGGTTGAGCAAGACTCCCAGTTGTAAAAACTTTAATGAAGAACTGTTTTCTGATTTTTCTGGACTCTTGAGACTTCTTGCCTAATGAATGTCAGTTTCTTTCATGTCTTTGTATATACTGTATTAGAACAGCTCGGAATTGGAGGATCCAATCGAGTTGTGACTGTTATAGGATGATGTATGTTGGATCACTGTAACAGTTGTGTTGTTCTAAACAGTCCTTGTGAAATTCTCAGCACTGAACGACTTGGAATTGGAGGATCCAGTCAAGTCTTCCCTTTAGTTTCTTGAAGCCCTGAACCAAGCGGATCTTGTATTTAGAGTTTTTCCTCTACGAACTACCGAAAGGCCTATTGCCTGAGATAGTTTTCTCATTCTTCTCCCAAGTCTTCCACCTGCCCATCTTTAAATCAACTCCYTGACTGAAGTTGGGTCAAGACCTCCTTTGTTCCTTGCTATCAGACACAGCTCCTTATTTGAAGTGATACCTRTTCGAGTCTCTACCCATTTGATCRCCCATTTATCAAACCATGACATAAAAACTGATGGGCATTGGGMTCTGCTTCTGCAAGCAATCCAGGAGCGACTTCCAGTGCTAACAGGAGTTATAAAAACTCTTGAAGGCTGGGATAATTTTCCATGTTAAGTATTCTGAGTGGGTTTCTAATTTGGTTCTCGTTCGGAAAGAAACAGGTCAAATTAGATTATGCGTTGATTTTTGCGCATTGAATAGGGCGAGTGTTAAAGACCATTTTCATCTCCCTAATATTGAAATGATTTTGCARCAAGTTGCAGGGTCACGGATGATGTCCTTACTTGACCATTTTTTTGGTTATAAYCAAATCAAGGTGAAAATGACAGATAAATATAAAACCACTTTTATTACTCGTTGGGTGATTTTCGCTTATGAATGTATGCCTTTTGGCTTATCTAATGCAGGTGCCACTTTTCAAAGAGCTATGCARATAGATTTTGACGATTTGATCGGAAAAACTATTCAAATTTATCTTGATGACTTAACTGTGTATTCTAAAAAATGATYAGATCATTTCGGTCATATTAGAAAGATTCTCATGCAATGTAGGAAATTTGGCATTTCTTTAAATCCTTCTAAGTCTATTTTCAACATTACCAAGGGCAAGCTCCTTGGACACATCGTCTTTGATTCAAGGAATAAGCATAGATCCCGAAAGGATTGTTGCTATCCTAAATATTCCTGCTCCTACTTCAAATTCACAATCTTCTTAAGCAAGATTGTTCCTTTACTTGGACAGATGATGTCGAAAATGCTTTCTAGGGATCAAGAAAGCAATCAGTTCAGCACCGGTTTTGGTGAAGCCAGATTTTGAGAAAGAATTTATGATATATACTAATGCCACAGAGGAAGTAGTTTATGTTATCCTCCTACAATGTGATGACCAAGGTAATGAAAAACCAGTGGCTTACATGAGTCAAAGCTTGTCAGATGACCAGTTAAAATATTTTTTTATTGAAAAGCATGTTTTTGCTCTTGTTAAAGCTATTGAAAAATTTTGCCACTTCATCTTAGGTAAGCATACGCTGGTAAAAGTCTCTTTACCTGCTGTCAAGTTTTTACTCTCACATACTTATCTTTCAGGAAATATTTCACATTGGCCTTCCAAGATTCAGGAGCATAATCTAACCATCATGACTTCTAAAACTATCAAGAGACGTGACTTATCCCTTCACTTAGCTCAACATGTTGAAATGAGTGAAGAAATTGATGAACAAGATAGCTCTCTATCATCATTGTTTTACATTGACAATCAAATTCTTCCCATGTCATAACATCCTTGGTATAAAGATCTGGCTTATTACTTGCAAAATCAAATATGTCCACATAACTTAGACACTCATCAAAGAACAAGGCTCCGCCTCAAATATGCTAGATAGGTCATTGTAGGAGACTTGTTGTTTACGAGATATGTCGATGGTATGTTACTTCGTTGTGTGAACAATGAGGAAGCACATAAATTGTTGCAAGAGACACATGGATCTTCAAATTATGTTATTCATGTAGGACGTCACTTTTCTGCTAAAAMTACCGCTTTTAAGATTACCAAGAAAGGGTACTATTGGCCTTCAATCTTTCGTGATTCTTAAATTTTTTCAAGATCTTGTGACAAGTGCCAGAAATTTRCCGGGAAAGRACGTCTTTCTGCTATGCCTTTACAACCTATCCTCCCTAACTTTCCTTTTTTTWAATGGGGTTTGGACTYTATTGGTCCTATTAATCCTCCATCTTCAGCAGGGCAAGTTTTTATCTTGAAAACTACAAACTATTTTACAAAATGCACTGAAGTTGTCCCACTTAAGCATTTGCACGATGAGCAGGTGACTTCTTTTCTTGAAACTGATGTTTTTTCTAGATTTGGTCTTCCTTTGGAAATTATTACAGACAATGGTCCCGCCTTTATTTCTGCTAAGTTGACCTAGTTTTTAGCTAAATTGGCGGTTAAACATTTTACCTCATCAGCTTATTATCCCCAAGGTAATGGGCATGCCGAGTCTACCAACAAGAATCTGGAAAGAATTATCAAGAGGCTCATTGAATACAAGCCTCGTCAATGGAGCACTCTCCTGACTTACGCCCTTTGGGCAGATCATATTGCCACCAAGGTGAGCACTGGTTGCACTCCTTTCCAGCTTGTTTATGGTCAAGAATCCATTCTGCCTACCGAGCTGGAACTTTCCTCCATAAGTTTAATGCCACAGGTTGAAGAATTAAGTTCTTATGATGTTTCTCAAAGAATGAATGCACTTTTGGCTTTAGAGGAGCAAAGGACATTTGCCTTGGATAATATAAAAAGAAGACAATAGATTGTTAAAAAATATTTCAACAAAAGTGTCAAGGCTGTCATATTTAAGGTTAATGAAAAGGTATTGTTGTGGGATTCAACTCATGTTGATAGAGGAAGGCACTCAAAGTTCAAAAAATTATGGTTTAGTCCTTCTAAGATCGCTTTTGTCCTGGGCACAAATTCTTACATCCTAAAGGACTTACAAGAGTGATTGTTTTCCTATAGCACTAACGGTTCCCACTTAAAACACTATGTGGAACCAACTTAAAAGTTTTAACATTGTATGGAATGTTTTCTGTATTATAGTTTGTTTTATTTGCTTCGATTTTACATTTATGTTGTTTCATTTAAGCTATTTCATTTCTGCTTATTTCAATTCTGCTATTTCATTTCTGTTATTGCAATTCTTGCTATTTTGTTTTTTTTTTACTTCATTTCTTGTCAAAAAAAAATGTTGGATCAGTTTTGCCACAATGATGCTATTATGCAAAGTATTGTTAATCAATAAGAATCGGGTTACACAACTGTCATGATGTTCCCCTTGAAAGCATCATTGAAATTGTTATCTGCTTCAACTGTTGTTTTATAAGATAGTTGGTTTTATCCCTCTTCTACTTTCCTTTTCTTCCATCCGCTTCAAGATTCAAAAGAGCATATCAAAAAAAAATTCCCCTTGAAGTCAAGAATGCTTCACTATGAT
>JASDQU010334254.1:0-12716 GCA_032191745.1 Picea mariana
AAGCCTTGTCTTCTAAACAACACTTTTCAGCCATAGGTTTGTGTTTGTAAGCTAGCCGTTTTGCCAAAGGAGTCTTAAGGAAAGAAGAGGAAGCATTAGGCCTAGCCTTAGCTACACCTAAGTAAGCCTTCTCTTCTTAGGGTTTTGGTTTGGTGGCCTTGCCATAGCAACACCAACAAACCCTAAACCCTCTTGTCCTTAAGTTTAAGTCTTCCAAGCCATTAGTTTCACTCCAATTGACTCCATTAACCCAAGGCACTAGTCTGGAAATACCTTTGAGCTTGTTTGTGCTTAAACTCTCTTTCAAAACACTTTTAAATTGAAACCCTAACTAACCTAGCGTCTAACCCTAGCATCTAGAACTAACCCTAATGATGATGACGTCTTGCTGATTTTAAACTTGTGTTTGGATGAAAACTTGCGGCTTAGTCATCTCTTCATAGCCATAGAGGATTTGAGTACTTTCATTGGTTGATTTAGTCAAAACGTCCACCTCTTGGCTAGCTAACCCTAACCTTTAAAACAACAAAGTTATAGGTGACGTCATACTTCTTCTTATCTTTGTTTAGCTCAAAACGTTGTGACATTTGTCATCCATTTTGATAGACTTTGAGATGTTGATTGCATTCATAGGCTTACTTGACAAAACGTCTCTCTCATTGTCTCTCAAACCTATCTGATCTAGGGCTGACGTCATAGTTGCAGCAGCAACATTATTGAAAACGTCAAACCCTCCTTTGATCCCTGCTTAAAGTACAAACGTTGTGCCATTTGCTTTCAGCTAATAAACATTTAAGTGTGGAACGTTTTCATTTACTTGATTGACAAAAGATCCATTTGTTTGCCTTGCCGAAATAGAGTTGACGTCACCTTGATTCAGCCATAGTGACGCAGAAATATTATATATGTATGAGCAGATTTGCATTATGATATAATACAAGGGTTTGATTGTATACACTGAATGCCTATATCTCATTYGTATTTATTGAAGAAGTGTTACAAGCCTTATCTTTGATTTGCAATCATTGACTTCGTCAATAATTACTTTTGATCATTGCTCATATATATATTTGAAGATAGTCATTGACGAATTGAAGTACTAACCACTGCAGCACATTCTATAGTTATTTGTCTTGTCTCGCAAACATGTKCCATTCAGTGGAAGACCTCCTTTGACTATCTCATTTTTGGCAGTAATCTGTGAAAGGGAATCTCTTACCTTGATCCATTAAACCTTTAGCCCTTCAGAAAACCCAGATTACTAGGGACGTCTCCCTTGGACTAGCCATCCTAAATAGAAAGAGCTCCCCATCGAGGTGACAGTGGGTGGGGAAGCTCCTGTTACGCCAGTTTGAAGCCTTGACTCAAGCTAACCTAAATCCCTCCTACAAACTGTGCGATAACATACCCAACAACAATCCCTTTGGGCTTTCAGCCCCTTCTTCCCATAGAATGAGAGACAACCCCTTCTTGGGTCAATACACCTTGAAATCCCAAGAGATAAGGAAATGGGGGGAAATAGTGATGGAAAGTGGTAAGTATGGTAGGAAACGGTACGATGGCTCTTTAAGGGAGTTCCTAGTAGCAAACCCATTCCCAAGGAAGACCACTTACTAGGGCACAATGTCAACCACCAAGGTGAAGCAGGGCAAAAGGCATAATGTCCAAGCATATGTCATGAAATCTAAAGCAGTCTGAGATACATCATACTCAAATGCCTCAAATATTGAAATGACACTTACCATAATACCTGACTTGTACCTCATGGAGAAAGGCCCATTGCCTCTTGGAAGCCAGCTGGTGTGGTGGATGCCATGTGAAAATCTACGACCTTTGTGGTGGTGAGAAGGGTCTCCATCTGTGCAAAAGGATATTGGTCATGTAATCTCTAGGCACTCCATATCTGCAACCTGAGGGCCTTGAGACATAATCTCCTTAGTTATCCCACAAAATGGTGATAACATACCCAATGTGGGAGTATTGTGAACCATGAGGGTCATAATAGACTGAGACTGAACTACAAGCTATGTGGAATGGAAATGTTTGGCAAAATCATCCCCTTGAAATACCACCTTGCCAAAATCCCAGGGCATCAAGTGGATATTTTCCTAGCATTTAGCCCAGAAATTGTCTATATTGCAAATCAATCAATTCTTGACATGATTAAGAAGAGAGATTAGAGGGAAGAAACGAGGTTCAATCTTGCAAATAAAAACTCAAGCTTCTTAGGGGTGGGGGAAACCTAATCCTTGGGCACACCTTCCACAATGCCCTTAGTGTCCTCACCTTTTTTTGTGCCGAGGTCAGTACCATTCCATGTTTGAAGCCGTTTCTATTGTTGGTTCAGGGTACAAGGGTCCTTCCTACAATGACTTGAGAGGGCCTCTCCTTCAAGGGAAAAACACTGAATGCACAAAGAGATTGGTTGAGCTTAGGGAATCATGGGAGACCATCGGATGCACCATTATGTCAAATGGTTGGACGGATGGGAAGGGCAGGTCCATTCTCAATTTCTTGGTTAATTGTCCCTAGGGGACAATGTTTATCAAATTTGTTGATGCATTTGCGTATGTTAAAGATGCATAGTCGCTATGTGAATTGTTGGATGGCTTTATTGAGGAGATAGGTTTGTAGTATGTTGTCCAAGTCATTATGAACAATGTTGCTAATTATGTTGATGCTGGCAGGTTGCTTATGGAGAGGTATCAAACCTTATATTGGACTCCTTGTGTCTCCCATTGCATTGATTTGATGTTAGAGCATGGGAAAAATTTCTTGGATCAAAGAAATCGTTGACTCAACTAGGATTGTCACAAAATATATTATATAATCATAAATATGTTCTTACACTCATGAGGCAGTTCATAGGGAACAAGGAGTTGGTTCGGCTTTGCAATCACATGTTTGGTTACTAGCTTCATTTCTCTTTAGTCTCTCCACAATTCTATGTTGGAGTTGTAAATGATGTTTCTTTTAGATGGGTGGAATGCTTGTGTCTACAACAATAAAGTGGATGGGCAAGCCATAGCCCAACTTGTGAGACATAGTCAGAGTTTTTGGATGGGAGTGTAGGAGTTGTGTGCCATTAGTGAATCTTTGGTAAAGGTTCTTTGCTTGGTTGACGGTGACAAGCCCACAATGGGCTACTTGTATGAGGCCATGGATAGGGCCAAGGAAGTTATCCATTGGTACTATGAGGACAAGGGGGAAAAGGGATTCACTAGACGAGCCCAGATAAGAAGTGTGATTGATGAGCGATGGAACAATACTCTCCATCGTCTGATTCTTACAACAAACCTCTACCTCAATCCTGCGTACTCTTATGCCTGTTGTTTTAGATTTGATGATGAGGTTATGGATGGATTTTTCCAATGTGTTCGGAGGATGGTGTTGACTTCCGCTAAATGCTCGAAGATTTCCAAACAAATGGATATATATAAGTTGGCTATTGGGACATTTGGTTATGATATAGCTATCCAAGACAAGACCACTAGGATGCCAAGTAAGCTTCAAGTAAAACTTGTTTCAAACTCTCAAATTTCAATGTCTTTCCTTTCTCTCTATTTGTTACTCCATGGAAATATAATTCATTGTCTTTCCTTTCCATTTATTCATTATAGATGTTTGGTGGGCAAACTATGGCAAAAGAGTCCCAGAGTTATAGAAACTTGCCATTTGGGTGCTTAGTCAAACTTGCAGCTCTTCAGGGTGTGACTGCAACTGGAGTGTCTTTGAAAAAAATACACTCCAAGAAGCAAAACAGGTTAGAAATGTTCAAACTAAAATTTTATTTTTTAAAAATTTCATTAATTTTAATTTATGCTCATATGCCATCATCCTCTAATTACAAAATGGCCGTCATACAGGATAGATGTCCATTGCCTTAATGACATGGTATATGTTTACTACAATCTTAGGTTGTGGGTGAAGCAGATTGACAAAGTACTTGACATGGATGCCATTGACACCATGAGTCTGTGGAGGGTGGAGATCAAGAGGCCTACCATGGAGGAGGCACTTGAGTGGTTGGAGCGTGATGTTGATGTGTTGGAGGAGCTGTTATCACCCAAATTGTATGTAATGATGAAATCCCTAATTCACAAGGTACAATCCAAGGGCAACCTCTATGAAGGTCACCACAGTCACCTCAACAACTTGTCCTCTACTGTTTTAGGCTGGCTCTCCTCCAACTCAAGGGGGGTATTCCCGACTAGGAATACTAAGACCAAGCAATGAAGCACAAGGTGATGTTGAGGGTAGCCTTAGTAAAACCAGGTTTGGAGTTTTTAGAATTTTTAGAAAAAGTGATGGGAGGACATCAAGAGATCAGTGCCAAGTCCAACTAGGGAAATGGAGTCAAGGTGAATCAAATGGTAAATGAGGTCAAGAAGAAACCCATCAAGGAGTTGGCATATTTTTTTGAAGGGTTAGGGTTTGAGATTAGCACCATAGGGTTGAAGTAATACCTCACCCAATCAATCTCAACAATAGATTCAAGGTCTACAAGAAGGGTTTCCTCACGGGAATAGCCTTCACCATTCAAAATCAATTATGACTTGATGAAAATACTCAATACTTCAACCAAGGAACCATAAGGAAAAACATAGCATGGTATCAAATACTCACCAAACCAACAAGGATGAATGAGGACAAACCCTAAACTTCTTCCTCCACGTGATAAAGTTATCCCTCTAAGGATCGATCTTGAAGGCTTAGTAGAAGACTTGAAAAGATTCCACCATTAATCTCCAGGCACAAAAATAAAACCAAGTAGGAAAAGCTTCAATAGTTTACAACATTTATGCACAAAGAAAGAACCCTTAACACCATAAATTCTCCAAGAAAGATATATCGATTAAGCTCCAAAAGAGAGATCTCCAAACTATCCAACCATGAGTTCAAATGAAGAGGTGCATCTCTTTATATAGGTGATTCTAAAACTCACTTACAATAAAATAATAATATCTTATGTGATTCCTTAAATCTAGCCTAAGAAAAACAAAAATACAACTAAGCAACCTAAAGCAACAATAAAATAAAAGTGGTCAAGCCACATGTACACTGAATAAGATGAAGCAAAGCCCCAAAGAGGGGTCTTGTCCTCCAAGCAAGGAAAATGATGTCCCGAGATGCCACGTTGGCCTCCAAAGGCCCCCCTAACATGTGTTGGAGTTTAATGTTGTTCAATTACATTCAGTTTCTTTACAAATTTACATGAACTGAAGCATAAACCATGAACAATAGCAACAGTAATAACCAAGATCACAAGAAGAATAACCATGCACAAAGACACAAGTACAATAGAAAATGCTAAGACAACATGATTATAATAGATTGATGTATTATTACAATGATGAGAGTTCCATATATAGATAACATATGGTGACCATCCATGAAAGGATGCGTCCCTTGGATAATAAGTAACTACTTATTAAGTATATTTATACATTCTATTATAAATATCATGTCATATATATATATATATATATCTGGAAGAATCTATTCCTGATGTTGTCCAAACATCAACACTCCCTCTCAACGAGGGAGACATTCTCAACCAAGGTTGTTCACCATAGGTACACCCCTGTGAGTGAATGTTAGCATGATGCCAATTGACACATGGAAAACACCTCAAGCACCTCGAGTCCATATTATTCCTTGTCATGATCAAGGAAGGACTATGCTTGGGCCCATTTACCACAAGTACACCTTTGTGATAAATGCATCCTATCTCCCTTGGTTTGCAATGTAATCTAGGAGAAAGTCCACCCGATGCTTACTCGGGACATTGTAGCAAAAAGGTCTATCACACATGGCACTCCCATGTGGACTTCTAGAGGCTACTCCCTCTAGAAACACTAGGGTCAACTCCCCAGAGTGTGTGATGTCAAGGTCAACTCCTTGACATGTCCTCATGTGCTCTCCACAAGGGGCGTTGGGCTATAAGCCCAAACCCACTTATCCCTACTCGAATAAGTGTCCTGACAGATCAACTCAACTCAGTCACAGAGGAGTACGATTTGGAGAATATCGGTCACACATGGCACTCCCATGTGGACTTCTAGAGGCTACTCCCTCTAGAAACACTAAGGTCAACTCCCCATAGTGTGTGATGTCAATGTCATTTCCTTGACATGTCCTAATGTGCTCTCCACAAGGGATGTTGGGCTATAAGCCCAAACCCACTTATCCCTTCTCGGATAAGTGTCATCACAGATCAATTCACTTCAACCATAGAGGAGTATGATCTAGAGAATGTTTCAGGAAGTTGCAAACATCAAAACTCCCTTTCAACGAGGGAGGCATTCTTTGCCACACCAAGTCTGTCACAAAAGTACTCGAACTTCATCTTGGAAAGCAGTTTGGTAAGAACATCAACAATCTACTCATTTGTAGGAAAGTACTACACCAACACTGCCTTCCTCTGCACCATGTCTCGGATGTAATGGTACTTGATCTCAATGTGTTTCGATTTGTCATGAAACACTGGATTCTTTGAGAGCTTCACACAGCTCTGGTTATCACAATGAATAACAATGGAATCTAGCACATGTCCAAATAAATCTGCAAGGAGCTTGCGAAGCCACATTGCTTCACGAACTGCCACACTCAATGCAATGCACTTTGCTTCTATGATGCTCAAGGCCATAGAAGTTTGTTTCCTACTACACTAGGAAACCATGGCAGATCCCAAATGAAGCAACACCCGGAGGTGCTCTTCCTGTCCATTGCGCTCCCTGCCCAATCAGAGTCAGTATATCCCTGCAATCTCATGTCAATACTAGAAGTATATCTCAGACCATGTCCAATTGTTCCTCGCAGGTATCTCAACACATGCTTCACAACAATCCAGTGTGTCTGTCTCGGTTGACTCATAAATTGGCTAAGTGCACTCACTACATAGCAAATATCTGGTCTGGTGTTAACCAGATACATCAATGATCCAATCAGTTGTTTGTACATGGTTGGATCAATCTCATCGGAATCGGACGAAGACACACTTAGTTTCTTTAGATTCGTAACCATTGGTGTAGCCATGGGTTTACAGTTCAACATCCCAAACTTTTTCAATATCTCAACTGTGTACTTCCCCTAACTTGGGAAGATCTCATCAGTTCTCTGCCACACCTCTAGTCCCAAGAAGTAGTGCATTATACCAAGGTCCTTCATCTCAAACTCAAAGGCCAATGCATACTTGCATTCAACAATAAGGCTCTCTGTACCAGTGAGGAATAAATCATCAATGTAGAGGACCAGAATCAGGGACTCACCATTAACAGTCTTGTAGTACAGGTTGGGATCAACAACACTTTTGTTGAAGCCCAAACCCATCAGGTGTCCATCAATCCTCGCTTACCAAGCTCGAGGTGCTTGCTTGAGTCCATACAGGGATTTCTTCAACCTACACACATGAGACTCCTCATGTATGACGAAACCATCTAGTTGCTCGATGTATACTTCTTACTCAATCTCTCCATTGAGAAAGGCAGTCTTCACATCCATCTGATGTAGTCTCCAACCCATGGATGTTGCAAGGAAAATAATCGTCCGAATCTAAGTGTATCGAGCAACAGGAGCAAATGCCTCCTCATAATCTATTCCTTCCACCTGAGAGAATCCTCTAGAAACAAATCTTGCTTTGTGCTTCTCGATGCTCCCGTCGGCTGTATGTTTGATCTTATAGATCCACTTGGAAGTCACTATAGACTTCCCTTCAGGTCTCAAAACAATATCCCACACATCATTCTTCATGATGGACTATGTAATGTCCCTGACTTGGCTAGTCTAGGAAACGTTGCTAATGTGTGTGTAGGATCAAAGGTTTACAGCATATAAATGATCATACAAATAATAAACGCGACAAAGGACTGCAAAGTTTGTATTATGATATCTCTGTGGATTACAAAATGGCCGAATGTGGCTGAATAAATTCACAATACTCGACTAGATCAACAGACAAAGGATCTTAGCCGAAATACAAATAAGCAACTGCGACTGAATAAAATAACAACACTCGGCTAGATCAAAAGACAAAAGGATCTTAACCGGAATACAAATAAGCAACTAAAAGATAATACCCGAAATATGGGAGTACTGTGGAATCAATGAAGAATGATGGAAGACCTGGATGATCTTCCCGGTGACTAGGGTGTGTCTTTCAACACCGAAATCAGCCAACTGGTGTCTTCCTCCTGGAATACACTGAACTATCTCTCTTGAGATGCACCTCTTCTCCTCAATGACAAGTCATAATCTGCATAATGATGAATCAGGTCGCTGACCCTTCCTTTATAGCTATCCAAAACCCTAAATCATGCTGAAACCCTAATTCACTGTTGACTTCTATTTTTAGCTCATAATGACTTAAAAGCGCTTTTGTTATGAACATAAATATACATATAAATAGATATTCATAACATAATAATTAATAACTATTAATAATGAAAGGACATGTCTCAAAGTACACGACTATTGGTTAAGGGCACCCTTGGGTGGGTATATAAACGAGCCCTCATTCTCAATTGTATATCATCTTATCTTATCTTATCTATTCATATTTTATACATTATTCCTAGATGGATTACTTTGTTATATTCCAAGTATTTTGGATAATTCTTGTGTGAGCGAACTTTGTTCGTCTCATTTGGTATCAAAGCTTTGTTTTTTCTGATCCCGGCCTTTGGGCAGTGTCTTTATCAAATCTTGTCTGAACCGGCTTTTAGCCAACCCCATCGTTTCAGAGTTTTCTCTGAAAAATCTTTGGTCTTTGACCAAAAACTTGACCCTTGGCCATTTAATATTAAAAGTTATTTTGCTACCAGAAAATCAGAAGAAAGACCGCACCAGATCTCAATAGCACAAAAAAAAATATATCTGTTCATATTTATTTAAACAAAAAAAAATAAAAAATTATACAAAAAAAAATAAAAAAATTAAAATAAAAACACCCCATCGTAACCTATCTACCCTCTTCACACTCCTTCCGCCATTTTCCTCACACCCTTTCCATCCCTTTCCCCTCTTCCACAACCTTTCCCCTTTCCCATAATCCCGCTACCCTTTCCCCACATCTTCCCTAGCCGCAGCCTTACCTTCCCTTTTCCATTCCCCCATAACTCCTATAACCCTGCCCCCTTCTCGTTTCCCTTCACCCATAACCATGTTCCCTTTCCCTCCCGCATTGTCGTACGACCACTGAGATATTGCAGTAGTACAAACCGTCGTACTCATCGCAGCAACGACCGTACCACATCCATCCGCCGCTTTTTATTAATGTCTGCCTGTACCATCCGTACTTTGTTGATTTCAGCTGCCAAATTTGCTGAAAACCTAGCTGTATGGTCACTCGCTGTAATCCGTACACTGTCCATCTCGTGCAGTCATCCGTATGACATTTAGTCCCCTCGTCCACACCTGTCCGTATGAATATCTGATGTACAGGTCAACGATCTGTGTTTTTTGGGTGTTGTGTGTACCACCCACAACAATTCGTACAACGTAAAACCAAGTCCAAACCATACCACCATCAAATTAAGTGAGAATCCGTACAGTCGTGTCCACTCAATTCGCATCCGTACGGTCGTCTGATTCAAAGAGAGTTTAAAATTAGAATCAAAGTTAGTAAATAAAATAAAATAAAAATTATATATTATATAAGTTTTTGAGTGATTTAAATAAAAAGGGTCATAAATCAAAATTTATTAAAGAGACCTTAAGGTTATATATATATATAAGTGAATTATTAAAAAAGAAAAGGGAAATAAAGCAAAAAAGTAAAGAAGAAGACTTAAAAAGGGTTTTATTAAAATGTAAAGTAAGTTATTTAAAAGAAAAAAAATGGTTAAATTTAAAAGCTTATATCAAGAAGGTGAAGAAAAGTTATATATATATATATTCTAGAGAGATTATCATTTATTATATTGAGAAGTGGATCATTTATTATCGAAAAAGTAGGACCTTCAGATAAACCTTAAATTATCGAAGGGTTATATAAAGCTCATAATAAAAGAGATTATTTTATCATAAATTATCGACGAAAGTGAAATGGAGTCTACTAAGGAAAAAGGAAGATTTTCTTATGAAGGTTGTCGCACTTCATGTTTTGGGTTATTTACATTAAAGGGAAGTATTCAAGGAAAAGAGGTTAACATCGTTATCAGTATGACCCTGGATGAGAATTCTATTAATATTAATTTGGCGAATCAATTATTTATTTCGGAGCATAACATAAGTCAAAAGACAAATATTTTTTGCAAAAGACAATATGAAATTAAAGACTTGCAAGTAACAATTGATGATTATGAATATATATCTCAATTCAATGTTACAACTATGTTTCAAGAAGAGATCGACATCATTCTCGAGTTACACTGGTTAACAAAACTAGGTACCTTCATTTTAAACACGGAAAAAAAGTTTGTGACTTTTCCCTATAAAAAGAAGATTATGACTCTTCCAAACATTACTATAAGGTCAAAATCGATAACACTTTAAAGATATCTCGAAGGTGACCCTTCCAGATAATCACAACTCGATATCAAAGATGCAAAAATAATATGATGAAGTTATTGCCGATAAAAACCAAGAAATATCTCGCTTAAAAAATCATAGTGAAAAACTACTTACTCAAATTAAGAAGTCAAGGGATACAAAACAACGTGTCCAGAAGTTGGAGAAAGAGAATCAAGATCTCGAGAAGAAATTATCAGGAAAGGATGAAGAAGCGTCTCGTTTGAAGAACCTTAATCAAAACTTGCTTGAACAAATTAAAAAGATGAAAGATGGAAACCCCGAGAATCGAAATATTATAAATAAAGTCGACAAATCAGAGATGAAGAACTTTCACACCTAAGGGTTCATAATCAAAATTTACTAACACAAATTAAAAAGTTGAAGCATGATAAGAAGACTTTACAAGAAAAACTAGATCGCAAAACATCATTAGTTGATAAGGAAACGATGACAGACCCCATCAACCTTACATCTCAAAAGGATGAAATCCAGCTAATGTAAAAAAGTTTTCAAATGTCGAGGTACAAACAAGCCATAGATATGAAGAAGACTCAAATCCAAAAGTTAATCAAGAAAAAGATGCAAGTATAAGAAATAAAGATCAAGTTACAACGATTCATTATCGACATCCTAATCACAAAAATCAATACTTCAGCCAATCAAGGTATCAATAGAAACAAATACCCGCTATGTTGAAGAATATTACTTCCACTACAAGTGAGGGTCAAAATAGAAGCAATCATGGGAGTAGAAATGTATCAAGTTCTTTCCAAGAACCCTATAAAAACCCAAATCCACAGAAGATCGAATTAGGGTGGGCAGACTCCTTTACAATTCGACAGTGCTGCTCAGCGCTTAGAAGATCCTATCGTCTTAGGTCCTCAACGATTACTAACTCAATAATGAAGAAGCATGAGACAATAATTACAAGCTAGAGCAAGAGATACAGTCTTCTATAAAGTATGCTTTGAGGACAAAGCATTTTTAAGGGGAAGGCAATGTTATGAACATAAATATACATTTAAATAGATATTCATAACATAATAATTAATTAATAAATAATAACTATTAATAATGAAAGGACATGTCTCAAAGGACATGACTATTGGTTAAGGGCACCCTTGCGTGGGTATATAAACGAGCCTTCATTCTCAATTGTATATCATCTTATCTTATCTTATCTATTCTATTCATATTTTATACATTATTCCTAAATGGATTACTTTGTTATATTCCAAGTATTTTGGATAATTCTTGTGTGAGCGAACTTTGTTTGTCTTAGCTTTTAACCCTTTTTAGCTCAAAGTCACTTTTCGAATATAACACCTGTGACTGGAGTGACCTCTAGTAACCCTGTTTACCCCTCTTTGGCCCTGGCTATAGTCTAACGGGGTAGTTTAGACCATTAAGCCTCCTCTCTGGATCTCCTATTTGGAAAGGGACATTACGGTCCTCCCTTCCTGAAATTGCTTGTCCTCGAGCAATACCAGTTCATGGTGCTGAAGCACCTGCTCGCTTTCCCAAGTAGCGTCCTCTACTGGAAGCCCTCTCCATCTGATCAAACACTCTCTGATGACCCTGCTCCTCAGTTTCCGCTCCTGGAACTCCAAAACCTCCTTCAGAACTAATTCCAACTGTCCCTCCTCATTCAACGGGGGAAGCTCCTCGGATGTACTAATGAATTGTCCCATTGCCTTTTTTAGGCAAGACACGTGGAATACGTTATGAATCTTGCTCCCCTCTGGAAGCTCTAGCTCGTAAGAAACCTCGCCTACTCGGCGCATGATCCTGTAAGGACCATAAAATCTGGGCTTGAGCTTCTCGGCCCCACTCTTCTTCAGAGATGACTGTCTGTAGGGTTGTAGTCTCAAGAAAACCAAATCTCCAACCTCAAAACTGCGCTCTATCCTATGCCTGTCCGCACTTATCTTCTGTTGGTTTTGCGTCGTCTGCAAGTTCTCTTTCAACAACTTGAGAATCTTCTGACTCTCTATGATCCAATCCTTGGCCTTGGGATCTCTGCTCTCCTCGAAGACCAAGTCTACCAAAGTGGGAGCATCATATCCGTACAATGCTCGGAAGGGTGTCATACCAATGGACATGTGGAAGGTGGTGTTGTAGCAATGTTCTCCTAAATGTAACCACTTTACCCACATTCTTTGTTGTCCTCCTACATAGTTCCTCAAATACCCTTCAACCCACTT
>JASDQU010334261.1:2712-13589 GCA_032191745.1 Picea mariana
AAACGCTCTGACTTGGCCCTTCAATTCCATTTGAAGGGAATAAATTGAGCCATATCCAAGGCGTGGAAGGGAGGAGAATTCAACTTTTGAGAGCAAAGATACTCTGGAGAAATTTCACTTCACATCGAGTCTACATCCCTTTATCCTTGAAATTATGAACTCATTGTTCATTCCCCAAGATCTTCCTTCTTTGTGATGGAGAACCTCATTGTCTCATTTATATGAGCTTACCTTTGGTGGAGGATTGAAGTGGTGGAGGCCAAGCTAGAGGGACTTAGTTTCTCGGTTTCGATATGTGTGGTTACAGTATTTTTTCACCTATATACTTATGTTGATTATTTTAATAGAAATACTATTTTCTCGTCCAATTGATATCTTCCAAATATTTGAATTATTATTCCATGGGCGTATTTTTCATGTATGTTAATGGATTATGCTAATATATAATCTAACATTATATATTATCACCATATTTTTGTGTATCATGGTTGTTGAGGACAAGTTGCAGGCATAAAAATTTGAGTTGTGTGCTCAACGGTGGTCTTCATCAAGCATCCAGACGAGGTAGGCTCTTGACCTTGTCTTGTTAGAAATTCATTTATATAGCATACTTGGGATTAGATTTTATTTATGTGTGCCATTCCGTCTATTGCATTTTACCCCATGCCATAGAGATATTTTCCTCATAACAGAATTGGAGACCATAGTGGGGAGTGATATTTTGTTTGGGATTTGGAGTGTTTTTCTCCTTGACTTGCTCTCTGTTATCCTAAGTTTCCTTGTCACCTCATTGCTTGATAGCCTATTTTTACTTTGCATCTACGTTTCTTGGCTTAATCCTTTCCCTGGAAGTGTTTTACTATATAAACGTTGTTTTTCCCTTGACAAACACATACATACGCGAGTTGTCCTTATGTAGGGCACGTACATACACAAGTTTTTCTCAAAAAGTTGCATACATAAGCTCTTTAGGCTTACTGGCTGAGTTTGATGTTCATTGAGTGAGTTTGGTTGGTTGTTGATTCTTCTTGGGTCTCTGTCCTAACTGTTCAGTTCTTACAGAGTCATAGGAAACCTTCATATTGTTGAATTTTCGGGTGGTATTCTTTCTTATCATATTTTTCATTGGTTGTCCTTGCACATTGGTCTGAGTGTTTGCTTCTTGATATCCTACTTGGATTGTCTCTTTTTTCTTGTAGTGGGGTATGTATGTGAAGTTGATATTCATTCCTTTCATTTTATTTTCTTTATATCGAAAATAAAATAAAGTAAATATCATTTTGCATTATGGAACTTATTCTTTTGATTACTTAGTATTGATCTTGACACATGTGGAAAGATTGCATTTTATTGAAATTGTAGAAATTGCATTGAAAGTTGCATTTAAAAGCTTACTATCCCTTGAGAATTTAAGATTAGGTCTTAGCAGTGTTTTTATATTCATTTCTTTGATATGTTGAGTCATAATATCATCAGTTTCATGATCACACCTCTTGAGTAAACAAAATCCATTAAAAGTAATGTTGATTAACAAAAATTGATTAGAAACAATTTTATTTTTCAGGGTACACAAACAAGCATAGAACATAGGGCCTTGGACTAGGATTTTGTGAGTTAAATTCTCCAAGGCTATTAAACTAAACATATGTGTCTAACTAGGGAGTGGTGAAACCCATTATGTAATTGGTGACATCATGAGGCTTCGCTCACACCGAAGTTAAGAATGAGGTCGCATGAAGTTGGTTGCATATATATCCCTCTAATACCTTCTTAGCGTCAGATATTTTTATGTGGTTCCATTCGTATATGGGAGTCCTGCTAGTACCTTTACCTCCGTGAGAGGTGGTACTTTCAATATTTTAGGATTTATTGCCCTGCCCATACGGTGGACCATACTTACGATTGTTCGCATGTGCACTAGTTATATTGTGGTGGCTCTAGTTGCTTGGCATAGCTAGCCACATAGGTTACTTGCATGGGTTATTCTGCAGGTACACTGAGTCAAATAAGGGTCGGACAACACATAGCCTTTATGGAGGATTACCTCTCTTGGGATATCTGACCGACTGCATTGTTAAGCCCACGAGGGCCCTTATAATTGATTATGATACATCCAATATTTTGAAGGGTGTCTCAGGCCCCTCTTGGGAAAGGCGTACCTACTCTAGTGAGGGAGGCCCTATTTTCAACTACTATATCCTGTTTGTGTGCATTTGGCCTTTTTTGCTTTATTTTGTGTGCTCTCTTATTGTTAGTTGGCCCTAGGATTTGGTTTCATATCTCAAGTCTTGAGTCATCGTGGAGAAAGACTAGCCTCCTTGCAGGTCTCATCATTTTTTGAATTTACCTATGCATTTTGAGTCTTTACCGAAGTTTCCTTCTAAAAGGCGTAAAGTTAATAGACATGGTACATATATCTTCACCTCCCAGACTTTTGATTATCCAGTTATGGGTACTGAGTCGAGTCTGAATGACATGGGTAGCCCCTCAACTCCTATAACTTATGTGGTTAGTGGGATTCCTTTGGCTCCTTTGGCCACAATGGTTGTAGTGTCATAGGTTCTCGTCCTTAATGCTACCCATCCTGAGGTTTCTACTCGACCCATAGAAACAAAGCCTTTCAGGTCTCTTTTTGGAATGTCAGGATACAATTCTCAGTCCATACCTTTGGTCTCTAAACCTTTTTCTTTTGGTATGCCCAATATGACGTCACAACATCCTCCACTCCAGCAACTAATGAAAATCCTTGTTTTGGACCTGGGGGCATGGCTCCTCCGCATAATCCTCTCTTGTTTGGTGGAGGTCATATTCCCCAAATGAATCCTACGGTAGGAGGCCAACCTCTTTTTCCTTACGGGTCTAATCCTAGTCTCAATGGTCCTGGATGGAGTTCTCAACCGGGCAGACAAGCCACTTCCTATATTTCATCCTTTCCCCCTTCTTCCTCCATGTCGATTTCGAAAAACACATTTGTTATGATAAATCCACCTCTATCCTTCAGATTTCCACTTGGAGGGAGTTAGTTTCACACTCCCCATCCTGGAGCTCCTCTAGCTAGGGTTAATGTTTATAATCCTCATTATTCCGCCCCTACAGATATGGTTCCCATACAACCTCTTATGAATCAGTTTGGAGGAGGATATTACCCTATCATACAGGGCCATGATATATACCAGAATCCTAGATGGCATGCAATCCCTCAACACCAATATTTCCCAGGAGAATGGGCTCAGACGCCGCAACCTTAGCTCCCTTTTCTGGCCACGCTTAATCTGTCATATTTTTTGAAACTAATGAATGACACGGTGCATCACGATCCGTCATGGCCCCCCATCCCCACCAACCTTCCTTCGTACATTCCAAAATTCGAGAGAAATATTGGCGAGGATCTGGGTGATCATGTTACTAATTTTAATCTGTGGTGCTCATCCAATTATATTAATGCCAATTCTATTCATTTGAGACTATTTCAATGCACCCTCATAGGAGTTGTCGTGAAATGGTATATTGAGCTACTAAGGGGGAACATATGGAAACTTTAATCAGATGATTTTGGTCTTTCTCAACCACTTCCAGTTTTCAATCCGTTATGATGTCAGCATAGAAATTTTTTTGGCCTTTCGCCACGATAAGGCCATGCATATCTCGGACCATATCCAAGAGGGGCATATATTAAAGAAGTTGATCAAAGCATAGATTGGAGTGGTTCCTTAAGTCCTTATTGCCTTATATTTCGAAGGATGTTTCTACATCCAGAGTAACATCTAAGGAAGAATCTATTTTCAAATCCCAACAACTGGACCTCATATATGCTCAGTCTGTGATAATGTATGAAATTATTCATAACGTTTCACGGTCGAATTATGACCCTAGACAAAATCCTAGGCCTCATGCCGATGGAATCATAGGCTCTGCAAACGCTAAGTCTACAAAATTTGTGATGAACTAGTTGAAAGATTTGTCTCTAAGACAGCCTACAATAGGAAACGTTTCGGCTTCGTCCTCCACTCCCACTCAGTCGACGGATGTGCATTATGTATAGTCGTTGACCAACCCAAATGGTAACCAGCAACTAAGAGGGAATAGAAAGAAAGGGCGAGGTAATAATTGTAAGGGTGGGAAAAACAATAACAAAGCCAAGGATGACACTAACAATGATAGATCGAATAATAATGTTGGTGAGGGGAAGAAAGAAAAATGGAAGGTGAATTTTCCTTGTACACTGTGTAAATATGTCAACCTTACCCACCTATGCCCCAAAATCGAGGAATCCTCGAGCCTCTTATCACATTCTCTTGATGTGCTAACTAATTTGTTTCCACATAATCAGGACATATCTTTGGGGCCCTCCAACACCGAAATGTATTCAGTGAGAGCCAAAACCCCTCGACACATGAAGGTGACCATCTATGTGTTAATATGGTCAAGTATCAGATTGATGTAGCCACTCGATATCGTGATTACAATTCTTCACAGAATTTATAGGTCCAGAGTCTCCCCCTCCTCCAGAAACACCCTTGCAGATTGAAAAGTCGGAACCTCCGCCTCATATTCCGAAAGGAGTACTGAAATGATCTGCATACAATCCTAATGCCATAGTTTCCCAAAACTATTCAACTGTCAAAGATCTGGGTCAAACCCCTTATGTGATGTCGACTTTGGAGGTGCTCCAGATGTGTCCTTCATAGAGGAACACCTTTTTATCTTCTTTAGGAGCTCTAGACCCGTGTGGCTCAAAGGTTATTAAATTTGATATAACAGATGTTAACCCTCTCTTGTCTTACCACGTGGCCTTTCAAATCCATGTGGAGTACAAGAAATTTACCATAAAACGCACTTTAATTGATGAAGGTTTTGCAACATGCGTGATGTCCCTAACCCATTGGAAATCCATTGACTCTCCGATTCTATCCCAATCTATGACTATGTTGACCGCATTTGATGGACGATCATTTCAGCCCCAAGGAATCCTTCCCACTCTTCCAGTCCAGTTAGGTGGAAAGACAGTGGAGGTTGATGTCGAGGTGGTTGATGCATCCCTTGACAATAATTTACTACTAGGTAGTAATTGTACTTATGCCATGGTCATGGTCGTGTCGTCTATTTTCTGCACCTTATACTTTCCTCGCGAAGGGAAAATAGTGACGATTGATCAACTGTCCTTTGTGCATGCTAGTCCTAATTCATCAGTTGGACCTTCGATCCCAATGATCAATAATTATCGGCAGGCAACCAAGGATGTTGGTATCGGAATGTATTCCTCTCTCATGGGTAGATTTGATTATGTGGCACCAATCCATCACATTCATGCCATTTCCATCAGGTCTTCATCATTGATGAGGTCCATTCCTTTTCGTACTTCATATTTCAATGACCCTTGGACCCTACCTTCCCCGACTATGTCATTTGAAGGTCAATCACACATTGGGATGGAAACTCCACTGTCAGTGGCAGAGGTTGCGTATCAGGTTGTTCTTAACACTAATGCTAACCCAGATCCTTGCTCCTCATAGACGGACGAGGAGAATCTCATTCTAGAGATCGTATGGGCCACCCTATCATATTTTTTGCATGATTTCCTTGACGATACTTTACCTTCGGATGAATCCATCTTAGAGTACATGTATGATCCCAATAGGCCTTGGGAATATATGCATCATCGCTCCTATTTCCTCCCAGAACTTGTTAGGATCGAACATGATGGATTTAGATCTACCTTGAGTGAGATGGTCGGTCATGCTATCGTTCTACTAGATACACATGGTATTTATGCCAAATGAAACATGGTGAATATTTCTCCTACTGTCACGATCGACATCTCTCGAATTCCTGGAAAAATTGAGAACATATATATCGGTGCGGATTGTTCGCCTGAAGAAATTCAGATCTACATCGATCTCTTCAAATAATTTCATGACGTATTCACTTGGTCATACGAAGAGATGTCAAGGATCGACCCCAGTATTTTCGAACCTGAGATCAAGACTTATCCTAGGAAGGACCTTGGTATTAAGGTAGAGGTAGAGAAGCTACTTAATGTTGGTTTCAACTACCCAATTCCCTTGACCGAATGGGTGTCCAACCCTGCTCCTGTGAATAAGAAACAAGGAACCATCCACGTATGTATGTATTTCCCAGACCTAAATAAGGATTGTCCTAAAGATAAATTCTCGAATCCTTTCATTGACCAGATTCTTGATGAATGTGCAGGAAGCGAAGTTTTTTCTTTTATGGACGAATTTTTAGGACATAATCAAATTCAAATAAAACCTGAGGATCAACATAAGACGGTGTTTATTTTTCCTTGGGGTAATTTTGCATGTCGTAAAATGCCTTTCGGCCTTAAAAATGCCAGAGCAACCTCCAATGTGCCATGAACTTTTCTTTTCACGATCTCAAACATATTATCGAAGCTTACCTCGATGATCTCATTTCTCACTCTTGTAAGAGAGTAGATCACTCCACTCACTTTCGATTAGTATTTGAGAGACGTTGTTACTATCACATCCATTTGAACCCTCACAAGTGCATATTCTATGTTAGGTCTGGCCATATTTTAGGATTCTTAGTCTCTGAGCATGGGATCATGGTGGATCCTATGAAGGTTGAGGCAATACTTTGATTTCCTCCCCCACACAACATTCAACAACTTTAGGGTTTACAAGGGAAGGCTAGATTCTTGCGTCATATAGTGAATTATGCCAATTTAAATAAGGGTTTCATGTGCCTTTTGAAGAAGGATACTCTGTTTATATGGAATGAGCAAGCCCAGGAATCCTTCGATGCTCTTAAGAAATCCTTGCTATCAGCGCCTCTATTGAAACCTCTAGACAACAGTAGACATTATTTTATTTATATCATCGCGTTCGAAGGGACGGATGGTATGGTTTTTGTTCAAGAGGATGATGATCTCCATGAGAACATTGTCTACTATCTCAGTTGAAACTTAGTCGGTCCCAAACTTAAATACTCTCACGTAGAAAATATAGCCTTGGTCATCATTCATGAAGTTCAAAGATTACGGCATTATATATTACTTTGTAAAACTATCGTAGTTGCAAATATAAATCTATTTCAATACGTCCTTACCATACGTATCATATGGGGGGAATAAAATAAGTGGATCATTATTTTGCAAGAGTTTGATCTCGATTTTTCTTCGGTAAAGTCTATGAAATCGCTAGTTTTTGCTGAGTTGATATCAAACTTCCCTCGACTAGTTCATGACGATTCATTTGTGGATGAACATATCTTCCTTATCTCGTCTTCGGACCCCTAGTATGGAGAAATTCTAATGTATCTTCAAACCTTGAAGCTATCCCAGCATATGTCGATACTAAAGAAAGGATCCACAACACTTATCATCAGCGACACTACCTTATCATCAGCAACACCACCTCATCATCAATGACACTTTGTATCATCAAGGAGTAGATAATATTTTGTGTCATTGCTTGACCCGCAAGGAAGTTCAGATGATTCTCAATGACTGTCACAGTGGGGCTTGTGGCAGTCATCTATCTTGGTTTGCGACAGCCCAAAACAAATTTCAAGCCAGTTATTTTTTGTTGTCAATTTTTAAAGATTGTGTTGAAGCGGTCAAGAAGTGTCACCCTTGCTAGGTGTTTTCTCAGAAAATGTGCTCGCACCCAGCCCCTCTTCACCCAGTCATCACCATCGGTCCCTTCACCAAGTGGGGGGTATATTTTATGGACTTTAACCCATCTTTAGCTAGGGGGCATCATCATATTATTGTGGTTGTGGATTACTTCACTAAATGGATAGATCCCATGCCTACCATTAAATCCGATGGTAAGATGGAAGCATTCTTCATATTCAACCAAATTATAGCCCAGTTTGGAATCCCAAAGGAGATTGTCACTAATAATGGTAGTCACTTTCAAAATGAAAGGATGAAGGAGTTAGAATCAAAACGAGTTAGAATCAAAACCATGTTTTAAGAATGGTCATTCTTCCCCTTATTATTCCTAGGCAAATGGAAAAGTAGAGGCGATGAATAAATCTCTCAAGACCATCTTGCAAAAAGCTGTCATCTAGAGAAAATATGGCTGACATCTAATTCTTTACCATGCGCTTTGGGCATATCAAACCTTGGTAAATACTTCCACAGGTTTTTCTCCTTTTCAATTAGTACATGTTGTGGATTGGATCCTTCCGATTGAATGTGAAATCCCTTCCCTCAAAATGGAAATTGAGCTTCTACCTGGCACATCTAATCTTGAAGAACGCCTTGTGCACCTAGAGTGTCTAGATGAGAAATGTCAATATTCCTCTATGGATATCGAAGTGAATAAATGATGTGTTAAGGTTCAATATGATAGATCTATCTATCCTCGACAATATGTTGAGAGTGACTTGGTTCTCTTGTATGACCAAGACAAAGAACCATTGGAGGAAGGAAAGTTCAACCCCATGTGGCTCGGTCCTTATATCATGYGATGTGTTTTAAAGAAAGGATCCTATGAATTAGAAKATTATGAAGGGAATATGTTGGATGAGCCCATAAATGGGCTCTACCTTAAAATATATTATGMTTGAGCCCTCAAGCTTGGGCGTGACTCTTTGTATACTAGACTATATTAGTGTATATACATCTTTTCCTTCGTGTCATCGGATTACTTATCAAGTTTTCCCTTGGTTGGAAGATGCCAATGGAGTCTTTGGTTTACTTAGGATTCACAGATGGTGACATTCATCATACACGAAACATGGCTTCCACTACTTGGGTCATTTACTCACTAGAGGGTCAACTAGTATCTTCAAGTAGAGTTTGTCTCGAACCATCAACAAATAATGTGGTTGAGTACAGCGTCATTATAGAAATATTACACGACGCCATTTCACATGGTGTTCAGTCTTTAGAGGTTCACCTAGACTCCCAGTTAGTCATATGTCAGTTAAATGATAGTTACCGTGTGCGATACCCTACTCTAATCTGACGATTCCTACGGATACAACTTTTAGAACGATACTTTGATTTTCTTACTTATAATCACATACCTAGAAGTTCTAATCATGTATCTAATGCATATGTTAATTATGTTTTGGATTGGCATTTTTCACATAATTAAAGTAAAGAAAACACATTCATGCATGTACACATTGTAACATATATAAGTAAAGTCGAAGACCAAAAATTTATATTTTATCTTTTCAAAAAATATGGTGTCATAGTACAAAATGGGGCTCATATCCTCAAAATACATATATGGTCGGTATATATATGACCATGGAATCTATGCATGTGGCATTGGATGTGTGTCATGATATAACACTATGACTTTTGTGAGACATCAAAAGAGTCACACCCATGCATGGGGCACACCCATCACCGATCGATGCATAGCCTCTAGCAGATCCTTCACTTGAACCATAAGAATCTTGTGAGTCAATCGAGATAGGTTCTCCTACACATTTTGCATCACTCACTCTGCATCTCCTCCCGCATGCTCATCTCCCTGGCTCCTCCACTGATGTTGTGGGAATCCATCTGGTCATCATGGACCTACATATGTCTAACAAAGAAATTGTTAATACTTGATACCATACAAAAATATTTGTGTTTTTTATTATTTTTGAAAAAACACAAAAAAACGAAATATATAAAAACATTTCTTACCAATATCACCATAGGTGAAACCTGGTGGAAAAGGAATATCTAGATCCCCTCTGTAGTTGATCCCAACATAAGAATAGTCGTCAATGGCTATGACTTGTCGACGCCACCAGAAAAAGAACTCATCATTGTAGGGGGTTGGCACCCTACCACCTCTTAGCCACCTCATCACATCGGTCCACCATGACATGGATGGATCGCGCGGTCCATGTGGAATGATCTCTACTCTAGGGCTCAAGCATGGAACCTGCTCAAAGAAAAAACTACACAGAATAGATGAAAATCTGAAGTTTCTCTTTCTTCCTTATTTGCAATCCATCAGATGGCTCTTCATGTTATCCAGTAGTGAGGTACACCAGTCATAAACAGTGGTTCGTAAACACTCCATCACATAGAACATGAGTGGCATGGAAGCCTAGTGCAACTAGGCAAACCCCAAGATCCATGTAAGAACAAGTATGACAATATTCAATATTAGGTTCTCGATCATCCTGATTAGGAGTTGGCTCCCTACTTTATCTGTGCCTACAACACAGTGGGTGGCAATGTACTCCTCCATGTTCATACCACCCCCATCCCCCAAGGCCTTGAGATTCACTACTTCACCTTGGTGAGACAATCATGTGATGAAATATATGTCATCCACTTCAATCCTCAATGGTTTCCCATCGATATTGAAGGCCTCTGTCTCTGAATCCCAATAGTTTATGAGCATCTAGACTAACCTCACTTGAGCCCTCATTCCTTTGAGAGCCCAAAATTTATAAAGGCCACATATTTTTAGAGCTAGTTGGGCCCCTGCATCCCTTTCCATTGTTGCATATACCTCTTCATGCTCCCTCTCCCTCCATTCAATCACCATCCTACCAAAGAAAAGTCATTTTTTGAGTTAAATTTTGCCAAAAAGTTGTTTATGGACTTGTACGCGGGATAACATGCTAACAATCGTGTATAGGGCTGCATATACGTGGGAAATATTTATTTTTCCCATGTACATGGAGGCATGTATGCGACTCGATGAACTGTCACCCGCGTACACCCTACTTCACATGTTGCACCCTCTAGAACTCAAGAAATGAGGACTAAATTTGAATTTTCAACCACTGAAAATTAAGAGGAGGAGAAGGGCACTTACTTGATCCAGATGATTGTTAATTTCATTGATCGTAGCTCCTGTAATCAACACTTGAAGATCGTGGGGAAAATGGCCTAAATTGTACTATGTGGGTGAAAAAACTCA
>JASDQU010334263.1:0-10177 GCA_032191745.1 Picea mariana
CTAGAGTTGTCTGAGCTAACAGTCCAAGTCAGAAGCATTATATAGTTCTAGACCAGAAAGGCCTCCCTTAATAAGCCACATGCAAGATAGAAGGTCAAAGCCACTAAGGAGCAGTCAGTATTAGAGCCTATAATTTCATCCAATGTAAGTATTAAAGGACCTAAGTTAGGAAAATTTCTGATGATGTGGTGTACTGATCACAATGTTTGCAATATGAACCAGTTTCCTAAATTCTAGTTCGATAAATATGCATAGATAGTTCAGTGTCTTGAAGGGACAAAGAAGATACTCATTTAGAAATGGGAAAATCCCCTTCTCCAGTTTGGTGTCCTAACTCTAGTCAACTACCCACATTTCAGTTGGAGCCTGATAGTGCAAGCATTTGTGTGGTTCTTTCTTATTCAGCTACATGGAGGGTATTTGTGACTTGACCAACCATACCAAGTGGAAAATAATACCATGTATCGAGTATCATGCTTTCCAACAATGGGAAATGACCTAGACAACACCATTAAGGATAAAGATGCAACCCAAGAATAAATTTACACCAAATTTGGGATGTGCAGAGGGACTCATTGGGTCGTGATTCCAGAGATTAATAACCCGAAAATCAGATTCATGTTGCAATATATTGCATGCAATATGCTATGGAAATTCCATAAGGACGAATATCCCACTAGAGTTGTCATCGCCGCTGAGAGATGTGCGACAGAGGTCCAGATGGATTGGGCTTGATATCTACTAAATTTGTTTGTAGAGGTCAAATTGAAACACAATGGAAACAATATCCTACCCATTCTAACAAGATATATCCATTTCGGGTAATAAATTAAAATCAATGCTCTTTCTTGCTGTCATAATTAAAGGTTGCATGTTAGGATCTTCAATGGTTTATGATATGTGAAGATCTTAAATGCATAGTCTAATTTTATATATGATTTTTTCGGAGGGATATCTATTTTTTAGTTCAAGATCATAATTTTCTATCAATGTCCTTACAACAAGTATGATTCTAAGTTTCATTCTATGTAATACATCGCATGATGTCAAAGTTCCTATCTTTGTCACAAAGAAAACACTTTTTTAGAATTAAAAAAAAAGAAAAAACTTGGCCAAAACTTTATTTTCATAATGTGTCGAATACAAACCAACCTTGTCATGCAACGAACATAACCCGAAGTTGTAATCTAAGAAACAAACCAAACATTACAATGTGATTAACATAGTAATGTTGCAATGTGATTAACATAGTAATGTCCCAATGTGACGAACATAGTAACATTGAAGTCTGTCAAACATAATAACATTGCAATGTGATGAACATTTCCTTATTGTCGTGATGTGATGAACATATCCTAGCGTTTTAATGTATCTCTACACAGGAATGTAAAGATGGATTGTACATGTACAAATATGAATCGGCAAGTGGACTAGGAGAGCTTATGACCGTGCTTAAAGACCAATCAATGCAATCGAAAAAAATATATATGTTGGGATTTTTGTCTTTAAATTTAAAATATTTTTAAAGTTTAAAATGTATATTTGAAGTCTTACTGACAGTTCAATTAAAAAGTATCGTGATATTAAATGTTATGTTATATCATTGCTTTTATTATTTATTATTTTACTTTTATAGAATATAATCCAAACAAGATTACTTAAGTTTTAACATTTATTTCTACATTTTATATTTTGCACATTGTAATTATGTATATCTTGGCTTGGAGAAGTGGAAAAAACAAGCACAACCATTTAACATTTATTTTTTAACTTTTTACTAATTTACACTTTTCAATAAATGATTGCACCATGTGATTACTTGGAACTATCAAGTGTGAGTAATAAATAATTAAATATCCATTCATAACTTTTCACTAAGCCATGCAGAGAGTAGTAAGGTGATTTTCATGAGATGATGGTGATTTTCATGAGATAACACTATGGAAAAAAAGGAATACAAGTGGTGAAATGTGAAATGATTTAGAGGTTGATAGTGGCCTAGATTATTCCAGGGCTCAAAACGGAGATTGTTTAAGGGTTTTAATACCTTTTATTGGGCTTTAAAAAATTAATTCTTTTACTTCTATAATGCGTTCAACTATGTATAAAGGTTTGGAGAGATCTTGGGCCACTTTGTTGGTGGGATTGTTACCAATGGGTGGGCCACTTTGTTAGTGGGATTGTTACCAATGGGGTGAGTTGTGTTTTAAAACTTTTAGGAAAAAATTGAGAGGCAATTATATTGGGTATTTCTATATTTGCATTAGGTAAATCCATTCACATTCTCAATATTGAAAAATGTAATAAGGCAATTCCTATATTTGATTGCTTATTTTTCGGAGTTATGATGTCTATGCTTAGTTTGGATGATGTAGGTGTGACAAGAACATATTCGCAAAAATATGATATCAATGTTTAGTTATTGCGTTGAAAACCTTTTTAAATGGAACAGGGAATATATACAATACTCATAGGGTGTGCATTTTGTTTCCTTGTTAATGTGTTTCCTTTTCACATATGGACTGGAGATGATCTTCACAATTCAATTATATAGAACTTGGAAGCAATATTTGGTTCTCTCCAAAGTAATTTTTTGCCAAGTACAACAACAAAAAGATTGATGGTGATGAGTGTTCGCCGTCTATAAATCAACACACAAATATTATAGCCAATAATTGATTTTAACTCGGAAATTACACTGGTCAAGATAAATATGAAAATTATGCTAATAACCTACATTAGAGATATTTAACCAGAAAATAACAACAAACCCCATTGTGGGGAAAACCAACAAAGGAGGGTCTTTATTGGCTTCAAAGAAATAGGAAAATTATAGAAAAAAAACATAATTTCTTACCGTAGAAATTAGCTCACATCCTAATAGTATGATGACGTAACCTGCCTCGACGACACGACCGCTCTCCAGGACCTTCTTCACACAGGCCCGAAGAGTCAAAGGACTCTTCCGACTCCGCTCGGGAGTTCTCATCACCCACAGCTAACTCCTCGGCAATCCCCCCTGTGCTTGTCGGGAAATCAGACTTCGCAACTTCGCGAATCGTGTTGACACAATACTCGTGCAAATCAAAATCCCGAACCCCGAAATCCGATGTGCATGTGCGTTATATCCTTGCCACGTCACCTCCTCTCTCCACTCTATCGGGAATCGCGGGATCGCGATTTCGCCGTTCTCAATTCCTTTGCAGTGGAAAGTCCCGAATGCCGAACCCCGATCTCTCGGGATCTCACGCCACCTGTCCCGTGGAAATCAACGGTTCCTATTGATTCAGGAAATCGCTACTCGCGATTTCGACGAGTGTGAGCTCTCGCCTCATCAAACGCTGAAGATCGAACCCCGATACAACGCCACCTGTATTCCACTAGCTTCCAGGGTCCCACGCTGCCACGTCCTCTTCGAGATTTCACAGATCACGAATCCGCGATGCAAGAATTCCTTGACGTCGAGAACCCTGATTTTCCGAATCTCGATTCCCCGAACCACGAATCCTAGGGATCCTTTGACGCGTTTCCCACAAATCGACGCGTGTGATTATATCGAGGAATCACAGGTCGCGATTTCACCGACCGCAATTCTTTTGCATCGCAAAACCCCGAACCCCGATCTTACGATGCCACCTGTCAATACCTCTTGGTGAGGCCTAACGCCTTGACACCTGTCTCCCCCTCGTGCTATCGGGAAATCGTGATTCAGGAATTTGCGTTTCCTGATAAACAAGACCACAGTCCTTGCAAAACCCCGAACTCCAACTCCTCAGGATCTTGCGCCACGTGTCCCCGTTCGGATGGACGGCTCCCGCCGAATCGGGAGATCGCAACTCGCGATTTCACGAGGTGTAAAACTCTTACCTCGCCAACCCCCGAACGCCGAACCATCGAAGCCTGATGGACCTTTATCCTTCCTCGCCTGTGCTTACGGGTTATCTCCCGCGCAACTCCTCCACGATCTGACAGTCCTCGGGATTTCGCAAAACTTCACTGGAATTACCCGTCGTCGATTCTCTTCCTCTTGAGAATCCTCCGTCTTCCAAGCTTNCGGGAAATCGTGATTTGGGAATTCGCATTTCCTGATTCACAAGACCACAGTCCTTACAAAACCTCGAACTCCGACTCCTCAGGATCTTGCGCCACGTGTCCTCGTTCTGATCGACGGCTCCTACCAAATCAGGAGATCGCAACTCGCGATTTCACGAGGTGTAAAACTCTTACCTCGCCAACCCCCGAACGCCGAACCACCGAAGCCTGATGGACCTTTATCCTTCCTCGCCTGTGCTTACGGGTTATCTCCCGCGCAACTCCTCCACAATCTGACGGTCCTCGGGATTTCGGGATTTCGATTCTCTTCCTCTTGAGAATCCTCCGTCTTCCAAGCTTTTCCTTGGTTCAAATCTCTCTCAGGCCTGGTCCTACGATGCTTGCAAGGAACTACCCTTCCTGAGCTTTGTCTCTCTCTGACTCCTTCAGAGACTTCTCACGCTCTTCCTGTGCTCGACTTCCAACAGCTCTCAAAGCGTTGAAGTCGTCTAGACCTGTGCAATCCTGCTAACAACAGTCCAGTCCTCCTTCTCTCAGACTCGTCTCTGAGACTTCAATTCGACCTGCACTCACCTGCATGGTTCGAATAACCCAACTCAAATCGGGTCGACGAGAATAAGGACTTCACAGTTGAACCTCCTCGACGCACTCTAAGCGGAGGAATTCGACTGCACTCTATGCAGGAATCTCCTGGTTCGAACAGTGAACCAATTGGAACTTATTCCCTCATTCTCTCAGGTTACGAACCTGATATGCAATCACGTACACAACATATAGAAGATAAGCATATAAAAAAACAAGTATGCAACAAAATAATGTCAACAACACACAGAGATCAAACACATCCATGGGATTGAAATCACAGTCTTTCTTCTATTAGTTCAATCTATACATGGGTGTTCTTCACAAGTTCTCTGCTCTGCTCTCTCTTGCTCTTCTCTGCTAATGATGGGTGATGATCAATGACACAAGGAGTGTGCCTATATTCGTTTTCCCTCCTGGAAAATGAAACTGTCTAATATACAGCTAACCCTATCTACCAGCATTTAAAATTGTTAAATGCCTTCTTATCTACATTACATTACAAGTGCGCTTCATATGAATACATTCGTTCAAACGACGGTGCAACAATCTTTTCAAGTAATTCAAAAAAGGTATGCGCGGGTGCTGTCCAACTATTCTTTTCTTTCCTCCATGCTGGCTCGCTTTATGAAGTGTGGATGCTCCTGCATCATATGACCCAACCAAGATGAGGTTGTATGACTGAGCAATGTATGAGATGTACAAAGTTCCTTTTTTACCCTCTTTTGATAAAACAACGGCATGTATGGCCTCTGATTTTTTTCCCTCTTCCGCTAATGTGGTACGACCATATATATCCCTCTTCCTTGCTCATGTAAGTCCTCTAGTATGAACTACTTCGTTGTTCATGTGTGCTTGTTATATGACCTCTTCTTCCCTTAATATTTGTCCCAGCTAAAGCATCCTCCTTCATCTCTACTCTTTCCCTCTTTATCAGCCAACAATGCCTCAACCTAGCACCCTCCTTCAACTCACAAATGAGGAATGTGTGTCCTCTTCAACCTCAACCTCTCTCTTTATCCTTCAATCAACCACCTTACTACCTTGATATGTGTGCCCATCCATGATTTCAATGTCTTGGATTGAGGTGCCCCTACTTGGATGGAACCCATACTCCACTAAGGCCATGCATACCACTAGGTAGGGTCCCACAAGGTACTAAAATAGTGTTCCCCTCTTCCTGCCCCCCACATTCCACTCAAAATAGAAATATTTGTTGATTTCCTAAGTTATACGTAGTCTTATGTAAACAAGGTTCATCTGGATAATTAATGTGTCCATCAACATGCCTAGGACACTTAGGCCCATGCTAAGACACCTACCGAGCTACAAAACTAACAATCCATCTTAGAAAGGGAGGTATCTCCACCTAGATCAATCGATGACCCCATCAAATCCATTGTTGCTACTGTATTTTCTCCCTCTAAAACTACAAGACCCTCCTACTATCTTTGTTGCACGCTGATCTGATATCATGCTCTTTTCATCCATCAATATCAAGTCATACCAGCTGACAGTTTTGGATGAAGCCACTCGTCCACTAGACTCAACCACTGACTCAACTACAAGTTGTCCCAGTGCCCTATACATCATACCCTCCCTAATGCCAAGCCTCATTGTTGCATCCAAGGTCAGTCCCTATAAACATATGAGTACATGTCCATCCTTGAACATGAAAACATACCACATACCCTCCAGAGTTGATATTGAGAGAAAATTAACCTTCAACTCTGGGACAAACATCACCTCATCGACCTCCAGAGAACCACTTGAGTCTATATGGAATCTGACACATCCAACTCCCTTCACTGCATGCATGGTGCTATCCCCATGTCTCACATGCGAGTCTGAGTTCGTCTCTAAAACATTAAGGAACATCAACCTCATTCCTATCATATGGAAAGATGATCCATTTTCCACGAACCATGCCCCAATGTCCTCCAACTTTGCAACACTTCTACTCTAAAGAGAGGCGATGAAAGAAAATTCCTCCTCGAATTTCAACACAAACGCATCTATCTTAGTAGATATTTTTACTGGTACTTGTGCCTCCTTCTTCTTCTTCTTCTTCTTCTTCTTGGCACACTCGTTGGAATAGTGGCCAATATTGTGTCCCTGGAGCCTCCTCCAATGATATTCTTTTCATGAAGAGCCACATTCTCCTCCTCTTCATTATTTGGTTGGCTAGCCTGAGTGGCATTAACTCTAAGCTCCTCCTGGGTGAAGTCATCCCATAGCCTCTCCAAATTAGATATTTTCTCCAGAGCCACCACTCCATGGACAAACACTTCCCACTATTTGGTGAAGCCATTCAAGGTTGTCCTCACCAACTTATTCTTTTCCAAGGCCTCTCCAACACCTACTAGTTCATCTCTGATCTAAGTGAACTTTGTGAGGTAAGTAACCACTGACTCTCCCTAGGTCATCTTAGTGCTTCTCAACTTCTCTCTGAGAAACATATTTATGCTCTAGTTATCAAATTGGCACAACTTTACTAGGGCCTCTCACATATACTTAGTTTTCTTCTTACCAGATAGATGAGGAATGATGTGGTTCTTGACTCCATCGATAATTATCCTCCTTTTCATCACGTCCTTCTTGAGATGGGTTTCTTGTTGTGCTGGATCCGCTAGGAGTACAAATTTTTATTCAGGAAAATACCACAGTACATTCTCCTCTAATATTAAACCTATTCAATCCATCCAAGGACTACATTTTGAGGCCCCTTATAGCCTATCTTCAAACCTCAATCCTGCACTGACCATTTTCATCTTCTTTGACTCACCCCCTTTTTCTGGTCACACGTCCCACTTGTTCATTCACTTCCTCATCTACACAACAAATTTGAATTGGCTCCTTCTTTACTCAGATGTTGAGCTCTAATACCATGTTGACTTTCTATAACTCAACACATAGAGATTATAACCAATAATTTATTTTAACTTAGAAATTATACTTGTTAATATAAATTTGAAAATTATGCTAATAACCTACAATTGAGTTATTTAACTAGAAAATACCAATAGAAACATACACAAAACCGAGCACATAAAATGGACAAACACTGAAAGTACCCTAGAAACCCTAGTGCGGGGAAAACCAACAAAGGAGGGGCTTTATTGGCCTCAGAGAAAGAGGAAAATTACAACAAAAAACCTAGAATTTCTTATGACAAAAAATATCTCACATCCTAGCAATATGGCCCAGCCAAGATGAGCCTGTACAACCCAGCAATGTATGACCTGTATGACCTTCCTTTTCATCCCTCTTTTGCTCAAAAAAATGGTCTGTATGGCCTGTGATTTTTATCCCTCTTTTGTTGATGTGGTACATTGAAATTTGGCCCTCTCCCTTATTGTTGTATAGCCTTAGATATGGCATGCTTCCTTGTTGTTGTGTGCTTGTTGTACAACCTCCTCTTCCTTGAATATTTGGCCTAGCCAAAGCATCCTCCTTCAACTCTTCTCTTTCCCTGTTTCTTAACCAACAATGTGTCAACCTAGCACCCTCCTTTAGCTCACTTGCTAAACTCACAAAGGAGGTTCATGTGTGTCCTTTTCACCCTCATCCCCTCTCTTTATCCTTAATCATCCACTTCAATCATCCACCTTGTTTCCTTGAAATATGTGCCCAACCATGCTTTCTCATCCCCTCTCTTTATCCTTAATCATCCACTTCAATCATCCACCTTGTTTCCTTGAAATATGTGCCCAACCATGCTTTCAATGGTTGAGATTGAGGAGCCCCTCCTTGAATTGAAATGGTGGTAGTAGTAATTATATTTATTATTTGAATATAGATTTGTTTCTTTACTCAAACACAAATCTAGTTTGAAATTTTTAATTTTTATATATATTTAATCTTATGATATTGAAAATTTATACATCAATCAAATCATTACTATTAATTCTTCAAACAAATTATGATAAACTACTAAACTTTATTTATACCACTTGTTGTTATATACGAAAAGTGGTAATGATGTCAGACTTCTCTATAATGTTTGGATTCAACGGTGCATGATCATTGAATGGCAATTTATATATAGTTGTTCATGGTAAATTAGCCCATCCCCATCATTGTCATCACATGGACTTCCAGTTAGAGGGAAGCACATACCCTTTTCCCAATGGTATTGCTAAATACCACAAATCCAAACTGGAGAGCACCCCTAGTGGCTTCTCTATTCCATATTTTCGATTCAAAGTAATGCTCCTTAGAAGAACCCAACTACAAACTCATATAGGCATGCATTAATTAATTTTCTACCTACATCTCATGGAATAATTACAAACATATTAGAAGTTCATATAGACACTCACTAATTAATTTTCTATGTACAATTTCATGGACTAATTATGTGCTCAACATACACGCTCACTATGTCTATCTAGCCTCCTTGGTATAAAAATTGAGATATGTATGTTTAGAGATATTAATGGTATATTATTTGTTTTTAGAATATGAGATATTAATAACGCATAATAATATAAATTTATTAATTATTAATTATTTAAGTATAAAAGATTTACATTTTTAATTTTTTTAAAGATTTATATTGATAATTATTATTAAATATATTTACATTATTTAAGTTTTTTAATTTTACAAGGAAATACTTACTTAAGTACTTTTGAGTTACTTGTAAAATAAAAAACAAAAAATTGATTCATGACTTTTATATTTGAGTTACTTAAAAAAATAAAAAAATTGATTCATGTCTTTTTTTTGAATTTATGGTTGCAAAATTTATTATGATAAATTGTTGGTTTAATTGTGAAATTTCTTTATGTGACTTTTATATTTAATAATTTTTCTAAATTTAATTATACAATCAAATCATTTAAGACATTTTCATTACTATATTTAAAATTTTATTTTAAATAATTTAAGTCATTTTCATTAATATATTTTAAATCATCTAAATTATTTTCATTAATATATTTTAAATTTTATTTTAATGTTATAAATTTATGTATCATTTTAATTTATTTTATTATTATAATTTGTATCTTTTTGTTTTGGCATCTCTTATAAATAATTATTTGGTTAGTTTACTTAAAAGTAAATTGCTTAAAATAGTAATCAAAATACTAAGATATAAAATATAAATATTTTTAATTAAAATTAAATTATTTAAAATAGTGGTCAAAACACTAACGCAAAATATAAGTAATTAAACAAATTCAAACAATAAAAATTAAACAACATTAAATAAATAAAAGAAAAAATTCAAAAAATAACAATATTAAATAATTATATTATTATTATTTTTTTTAAGAAAAAGTATTCAATGTAAACCAAATGTCTAATAACGATATATTGTTTCAAGAAAAATAGAACATTCTTTTTATTTATAATTTGATTTAAATGAAGATATTTTGAATTTGTCAAAACATATAAATATCTTTCATATCTTTATGAAAGATTGGAGTATAAAATAATTAATTTTGATGAAAATGTATTTCATTATAAAATATAAAATAAAACACCACGACATGAAAGAATCTGTCACCTTTGTGACACTCAAAGGATTGAAGAT
>JASDQU010334268.1:0-12715 GCA_032191745.1 Picea mariana
ATTATCCTTGAGACATCCATTTCACCTTTTTGAAGCATGTTTCTCCATCCCTTTTGGTTGGTGTACCTGGTTAGCTTGGAGCGGGAATGAAGAAGCGGGTTGTCAGGCCCGTGAGTAGTTCTATGAGTGAGAGAATTGTTGGGAATTGATTTTTGTAGGTGCTAAACAATAGCTACAACGCTCTAAGACTTCCGGTCCGTCCTGTTGCTGGAGATCTGGAAGGGAAGTGAGGCATCCAAGGGACTGTTGAGAAGAGAAGGGGAACACTTCCTTGGGTGGGATAGGCATGTGGGGAATGAGAGGCTATAGGCTGTTAGTTGAGTGAGAAGTTCTCTGAGCGAGAGAATTGCTAGGGATTGATTTTTGTAAGTGATAAACTGTAGCTACAACGCTCTAAGACTTCCGGTCCGGCCTATTGTTGAAGCCCTGGAAGGGAAGTGGGACAGTCGAGGGACTGTTGAGCAGAGAAGGGGCATACTTCCTTGGGTAGGACAAGAACGTGGGGAATGAGAGGTTGTAGGCTGTTAGTTGAGTGAGCACCTGAGACAAAGTCTTTCCTGTTGTCCATGAGCCTTAGCCTGGATAGGAATCCCTTTACCCTGGGTGGAGTTCAGTCCCAACTCGGGGGTGATTCACTATTGAGAGTGATGAACAGTGTAGTCTATGGCTGGGAGGTTCGTGGACGGTCTGTAAGCAGTTGGTGACAGTATTTCTAAGATAAGTACCAATTGTATGATATGTGGATATGCTATTTTGTTATTTACATGCCCATGTTACGATTTTATCATATATGTGACTATGATTGCTTGTGTGCTTATGGGTAATTTCCTGTAAATGATGCATATCAGTATTTACTGTTATTTTAATATAAAATTTGTATGTTACAAAAATTAATTGTTTGTTTATGTTTATATGTAAAGCTTCTGCGAGTGTGCTATATGTATATGTTTTAGTTGCATGCAGTCTAAAGAGTAAATTTAGGTGGCATTGCTCAGTTGACTACTGGGTATGCTACTGTATGTTCTGAAATATGGGAATGAAAGTGTTCCCTAGAGTAGCATGGCCCGGCCTGATGGCTGGGAATGTTACTGACTAGCGTCAGAGCATGGGTGGTTTCTCTGGAGTGGCGTACCCCGACCTCAAGTTGGTCAGGGGGAAATGTTACAATATGGTATCAGAGGCTCAGTTCAACACTGAGCTTGGATGGACCAGAAGGGTGCAATTGAAGTGAATATTCACAGAAAAGTAACTTTGAAGTGACCACAATAAGATTCATAGAGTGTCCTTGGAAAAGGTTGGTGTGTTGGTGTGCATGGTAAATTTGGCACCGCACGGGAAACCGTGGCGTGCCAGTGTGCGTGGTAAATTTGGCACTACACGGGAAACCGTGGTGTGCTAGTGTGCGTGGTAAATTGTAGCATCGTGTGGAAGATTATTATGTGTAGATGCACATGGTGAAATTAGCCTTGTGTGGTAAGAATGCACATAGTAAGGTGCACATGGGGTGCGCAAGTATTGCTTAACGCAGAGAAGTTTTGTTGGTACGCGCATACGTATGAGTATAAGTTGTTTTACGATGGTGTATTCAGTAGTGTGTGCAGATATTTGAGCATGAAGGAGTATGTTAAACTTGACATGGTGCATGCATATGACGAAAATGCATGTGGAATATCAGTGCGCAGTGGATATTGGCGCACAATGCCAAATTAGTGCGGTAAGTAGTTGGTACGATGAAGAAGAAGTGCGCAGTAGATTTAGGTGCATGGAGAAGCATTTACCTTGTAATATTGCTATGCACGATAATATAAATGAATATGACAAGTTAATGTGTGCAAATTCGCTTGGAAGGTGAAGAGTCTAAGTTTAAATTGCATAAGAATAAAAGAAAAATAAACACATAACTGCATTGAAGCATTAATTAAAAAGAATTTCGAATTTTAATTTCTTCTGATTTAGAAAGATGAAAATAAAATATAAGATTACAAGAAAAACTTATTATAAAAGAAAACAAGAGTCATAACATCACCAGATAGAAATTGTAATAAAACAGTCTAAAATCTGTTTCTGTATTTATATAATCATATTAATCACAAAATTACAAAAGGGTGATGACAACAGTTAGCCTGTTGTAAAAGAGGTCATTGAAGAACAGGCCTATCATCTCTTGTACTCTTTAAATCCACTACCGGTTGTTCAAAATTCGCTGAGACATGCTTATCTTAGTTGAAGACTTATTTCAACTTAGCGATCTTCACCTTTAAATAGGAGTCTAACCAGATCGGTTGATTTTCTCCAACACTTTCGGCCACTTTAACTGTAGATTCCTCCTTCTTATGCTTCTTACTCATTTTCTTCTTAGCATCTGGCCTGTTGATGACTAAATCCTTTATAGTGGCATTCAACCTGACTTCCAATTGCGAGTCTGTAACCAGCTTTGTGTGGAACTTAGTTGCTAGAAGGTGCACAAGGACCCTTTCCTCCTTATTTGCAGGAAAGCCTAGCATGTTGCTTGAATAACCAGTCTCACTCGACTTAGCTTTGTCCATGTATCTCAGGTTGGGGATACCAAAATGTGTCTTTACAGAGAGTAGGAATTCGAGTAGCTTGAAGATTACTACAATTATGTATACACAGATATCTTCATACTTGGGGAGTGGTAATTATAGAATTCCATTTATGAAGCACAGACAGATTACGTACAAAGCGCATTGGGTTGCCATGCTCATCCAATCCATTTTGAATGATTATATTTTGAGTTCGTTACATGGTGACATTCAACTGATGTCACATGGTTGCGAAGTACCGAACGAATGAAGCAGGGTGATCTGACTAGACGTCGCCTACTCCACGAGTGGTGGATTTGACTTGTTGAGACACGTAATATCGTGTCTTGGCGAAAGTGGTTTCGACAAAACCACCTTCTTGTGAAAGTGTATCTCAGAAGGCACTGTGCGTCAACGTTCTCGAGACTTTGGTCTTATCTAGAGTTGTTGTGGTGATAACAACAGAAAACAGGGAGCGATAATGCTGATGTGTATGTTGAATCGAAATGGTGCATATTCTCATGAATTGCTAATTTGTTAGTCTGATTACTTTCGATGGCTACACATTTTGCATAATTAACAACAACTTGGTCAGGTCAGATGAGTGCAGAGTCCATAGGAATGGAAGAGGCACAGGGGAATTACAGTCATCCAGAGAAGAGAAGAGGGATGGATGTCCATTTGGGCATGGAAGGAATGAACTCCAATGGACATGGAGAAGAAAGGAATGAAGATATGAATATGGCTGAGACCATTAAGAATTTGCAGAAGCATGTCCAAAGACATAAAGCTGATAACAAAAGGCTTATGAAAGCCAAAGAGTAGCAGGATGACTTCAACATGCAGCTATTGGAAGGTTTGAACAGAATATATAAGAAATTGGTTAAGGAGAGTGACTCAAGTAGATCTGAGAGTGACAAATCTTTAGAGGAGAAGGGATGAGTAAAAAGTGCTAGTACACATCACCATCATCCCCATATGAATTCCCATAAGAGAGTAGGCAACAACTTAAGTCTATCCCCTGTCATAAGGTATAAGATATCTGGGGTGGATGAGCTACAAGGATAAATGAAAAAAATCAAACCTCCTACATTTGATGGTGAGCACAAGAAGGATGAAGATGTCGAAACATGGTTGCTAGGCATGAGGAAGTATTTTCAATTGCATAATTATTCTTCTCATGCTAAAGGTAGAATCGCTATCTATCAACTCAAAGGAAATGCCTCCATGTGGTGGGAACAACTTGTGCAGGTACAACACATTGTAGAGAAAAGTGTCACTTGGAGAGAATTCAAGAAGTATTTTGAGAAGAAGTACTTGACCAAGAGATACTATGACAAGAAAATGAAAGAGTTCTTTGAACTCAAGCTTGTAAGTATGACCATAGATGAATATGAGAGAAGGTTTCTGGAACTGTTGAAGTATGTCTCTTTCAATAAGGATGAGACAATCAAGATTCAATGGTACTTAAGTGGATCGCCATTGTTCATCAGTGAAAAAATACAGTATGATGATCCCAAGACATTAGAAGAGACCATAAGGAGAGATAAATGATTATATGACCAACTGAAAGCAAGACTAGCTTTCCAAAAGGCTTGGGAAGATAATAAGAAATTCAAGATGGATCAGAGGAAGAAGGGAGCTAACCCACCATTCTTCAAAAATAATCCACAATGTCAGCAAACGTATAAGGAAACCAGATTGTTTGACACAGGGAGTCAAGGGACAAGACAACCACCTATGCAATGTTGGGGTTGTAAAGGATACCATAGATTCAGAGATTGTCCTAACAGAGGTGAAAAAGGTAAGGTTGTTCACAATGTACATTGATCTAAGACAGTAGAAGACATGGGAAGAAATGTGCTAAGGATTTATGCAGCCCTAGACAACAAGCAAGTAGAGTATTAGTCCCACGTGATTGAAGTGGAAGGTATGATCAACAACCAAACCCTTGCTATTTTAATTGATTTGGCAACTAGCCATAGTTATATAGACCCTAAGATGGTGGAAAGTTTTCAATTACCAAGAAGCAAGCATGGGAAATCCTGGTTGGTGCAACTGGCTATATGAGCCAGAAGAAAAGTTAATGAGATGGTTAATTCCTGCCTCATAGACATGAATGGACTAAACACCAGGGTAGATTTGAACATCTTACCCTTAGGTTCCTATCACTGTTTAATTGGGATGGATTGGTTGGACCCACATCATGCTCTATTGGATTATCATAACAAAGCATTCACTTGCTTGGATGAAGAAGGGAACCAAAGGAAAGTGCAGGGAATTCCCAGGACAGTAACCGTTAGAGAAATTTCAGCATTGCAGCTGAAGAAATGTTATAGAAGAGGATGTCAAATATTTGCAACTCATATGGAGGAGACACCTAAAGACAAGGTGCCAAATTTGGAGGATTATGCAGTCCTAAAAGAGTTTGAATATGTATTCAAGTAAGTACTAGGACTACCCCCAAGGAGAGACATTGGTTTATCTATAGATTTGATGCCTGGAGCAGCACCGGTATCAAAGACTCCTTACAGAATGAGTACATCGTAATTGAAGGAGTTGCAAATGAAGCTTGAAGAACTTCTGAAGAAGGGGTATATATGCCCAAGTGTATCACCTTGGGGTGCCCCGGTTTTGTTTGTGAAAAAGAAAGATCGAACGTTAAGATTGTGCATTGACTTCAGACAATTGAATAAAGTGACTTTTAAGAACAAATATCATCTACCAAGGATTGATGACCTCTTTGATCAATTGAAGGATGCAAGGATATTTTCAAAGATAGACCTCAGATCAGGATAGCATTAGGTAAGAATTAAATAAGAAGATATTAGCAAGACCACCTTTAGAACAAGGTATGGTATTTATCAGTTCATAGTGGTACCATTTGGATTGTCAAATGCACTAGCTATTTTCATGTGCTTAATGAATGGTGTTTTCCGAGAGTATTTGGACAAGTTTGTCATTGTCTTTTTGGATGACATTCTTATATATTCCAAGTCATAGGAAGAGCATGAACATCATTTGAGGATGGAGTTGCAAGTATTAAGGGAACATTAGTTGTATGCCAAATTGAGAAAGTGCTCATTTTATCAAAAACAAATTCATTATTTGGGGCATATCATCTCAAAAGATGGGATAACAGTGGACCCTGAGAAGGTAGAATCCATTAGAGAATGGTCAACACCAAAGAATGTGAGGTCATATATTTCATGGGCCTTGCAGGCTACTATAGGAGATTCATTAGAGGATTCTCAAAGATAGCACACCCAATCACTTCCTTACAAAGAAAGGTTATGAAGTTTCAGTGGATGTTGGACTTTGAAAGGAGTTTCCAACATTTGAAACAATTATTGACAAGTTCTCCAATACTAAGGATTGCAGACCCAAATGAAGATTTCATTGTATGCATAGATGCATGTAATGAAGGACTAGGTGGAGTCCTCAGTCAAAATGGGTTCATGATATGTTATGAATCAAAGAAGTTGAAAGAGCATAAAAGAAACTATGCCACTCATGATTTGGAGTTGGAATCCATAGTGCATGCCCTGAGGAAATGGAGACACTACCTCATGGGAAAAAGGTTTGAGTTAAGAACAGACCATAATGGTTTGAAATATTTATTTGATCAGCCAAATCTAAATACTAGATAAGGCAAATGGTTATAATTTCTAAGAGAATATAAATTTGATATAAAGCATATCAAAGGGAAAGAAAATAAAGTGGTTGATGCACTCAGTAGGAGGGTGCATGAACTACGTGCTACAGCCATCGGCATGTATCAGACTGATGTTAAAAGAAAAATTATGGAGGCTGCAAATACAGATCTGCAGTAGAAAGAATTGATAGAAAAACTTTAGCAAGGTAAGACACCACAGAAGATGGATATTTATAAGTTGGGAGTAGATGGAATACTACTGCACAAGAACAAATTTTTTGTACCAAATGTCCAGGACTTGAAACGTATAATTTTTTATGAGATGCATAATGCTCCTTATGCAGGGCACCCTAGATATCAGAAAACCATGGAAGTGGTCAAGATCCAATACTTTTGGCCAGGTATGAAGAGAGAAATTGCAGAATACATCGCTAGGTGTATGGAATGCCATAAATTTAAAATAGAGCATAGGAACCCAGCAGGATTGTTGCAACCTTTTCCCATTCCTGAATGGAAGTGGGAAGTGGTGAAAATGGATTTTATTACGGGATTGCCCAGAACAAACAAGCTACATGATTCAATTATGGTAGTGGTGGACAAGCTTACAAAAGATGCCCATTTTATTCCACTAAAAACTACTCACAAAGTAACAGATGTTGTTGATATTTTCATGAAGGAAGTGACACAATTGCACGAAATTCCTAAAATGATTGTGTCTGACAGAGACCCGAAATTCACCTCAAATTTCTAGAAAGGATTGTTCAAAGGATTCAGAACGAATATGAACTTTAGTACAGCTTACCATCCTGAGTCTAATGGACAGACAGAAAGAGTGAACAGGGTGATAGAAGATATGTTGAGAATGTATGTGATGGATAAACCATCAAAATGGGAAGACTACCTACATTTAGTAGAATTCGCTTACAATAATGGGTATCAAACGTCAGTGAAGATGAGCCCATTTGAAGCACTTTACGGTAGAAGGTGCAACACTCTAGTAAGCTGAGATAACCCAGCTGATAGAATAGTAGTCGGGCCGGAATTTCTCAAGGAGATGGAGGACCAAATGTTAAAAATTAAGAAGAATTTGAAAGCTGCCAAAGACAGACAAAAAAGTTATGCTGATAAAAACAGAATCCACAGAGAATTCAAAGTGGGTGATCATGTTTTCCTAAAAGTGAAAGCTAACAGGTGCTCCCTGAAGTTGGGAAGTTGTGCCAAGTTAGTAGCCAAATTTTGTGGACCATTTGAAATCCTAGAGAGGATTGGTCCAGTTGCTTATATGATTGCATTGCCTACATCTATGTCTGTTCATAATGTCTTCCATGTATCATTTCTAAAGAAATATATACCCAATTCTAATCATGTTATTAATTGGAATGTTATTCAGGTGGAGCAAGAAGGTGCTTTCCAAGTGCATCCGGTGCGCATCCTGGATCAAAAAATCAAACAACTCTGGAATCGAGCCATAGGGCTTGTAAAGGTCCAATGGACCTGGTATGGACCTGGAGACACTACTTGGGAGCATGAGGACCCAATGTGGGCATAATACCCGCATCTTTTTGAATAATTTTGAAAATTTTGTTGTATACAGGTACATGATACACTGAGGACAGTGCATAAATAAGGGGAGGGGATTGTAATATCCCTCGTCCGAACCCAAATGTAAATGTAATCCAAGTATATTTAAGCTAGTGAGTTGTTTAGACATCATTTTTGTAATACACCTTTCAAGGCATGGTGCGCGCATATACTGTTCAGTAAGGGGATGTAATGTGCACATTTTTGAATACCACGCGCAGTAACTAAGGTGTGTGCAACCTTAAAGACAAAGGATACAATGCACAATAACTAAGTGCACATAATATTAAGGTTAACGAACCTTTCTGTATATAATATGCATTATATGCTGGTGAGCCAGTATTATAAGTCAGAATGATTATGTCTTGGAATTAGGCCAACGCGCCTAGATGTTAAAGGCTAGAGCACCTACTTTGTACATGACTCATGATTAATATAAAATACATCACTGCACACAGACCGGCCACGATAAAAGAGATGGGGGACTGGAATTCATCAGTTAGGGAAAGGAAGGGCCAAAAGTCAAGGGAATATTATATTAATATTTCCTAAAACATAAAGTATGGATAATTAGTTTATCCTAAGTTCTAAAGTTGGGGACAAGTGGACAAAAGTAACTTCCGATATGAAAAGTGTCAAGTTGGGGACATGCATTCATATCATGGGGAAACTTAGCTCAGGGGGGGATTTTTCATAGAGCGACCTCACGAACGGGAAAGGGGGGACCAACAGACTGATCATCATTTTTTGGGACAAAGAGTTCACAGTGAATCCAAAACACACTCAGTTATCCAGTCAATGACTCCATGACCATTTCACTCATACATTCTATTATCCTTGAGACAACTATTTCACCTTTTCGAAGCCTGTTTCCCCATCCCTTTTGGTTGGTGTACCTGGTTAGCTTGGAGCGGGATTGAAGAAGCGGGTTATCGGGCCCGTGAGCAGTTCTTTGAGTGAGAGAATTGCTAGGAATTGATTTCCATAGGTGCTAAACTACAGCTACAGTGCTCTGAGACTTTAGGTTCGGCCTATTATTGAAGCCCTAGAAGGGAAGTGAGGCAGTCGAGGGATTTTTGAGAAGATAAGGGGCACACTTCCTTGGGTCGGACAGGCATGCGGGGAATGAGAGGCTGTAGGCTGTTAGTTGAGTGAGCAGTTCTCTGAGCAAGAGAATTGTTGGGGATTGATTTCCATAGGTGATAAACTGTAGCTACAATGCTCTATGACTTCTGGTTTGGCCTATTGTTGAAGCCTTGGAAGGGAAGTGGGGTAGCCGAGGGACTATTGAGCAGAGAAGGGGCACACTTCCTTGGGTTGGATAGGCATGTGGGGAATGAGAGGTTGTAGGCTGTTAGTTGAGTGAACACCTGAGATCGAGTCTTTCCTGTTGTCCATGAGCCTTAGCTTGGATAGGAATCCCTTTACCCTGGGTGGATTTTAGTCCCAGCTCAGGGGTGATTCACTATTGAGAGTGATGAACAGTGTAGTCTATGGCTGGGAGGTTCATGGACGGTCTGTAAGAAGTTGGTGACAGTATTTCTAAGATAAGTACCAATTGTATGTTATATGGATATGATGTTTTGTTATTTACATGCCCATGTTACGATTTTATCATATATGTGACTATGATTGCTTGTGTGCTTATGGGTAATTTCTTGTAAATGATGCATATTGGTATTTATTGTTATTTTAATATAAAAGTTGTATGTTACAGAAAGTAATTGTTTGTTTATGTTTAGATGTAAAGCTTCCGCGAGCATGCTGTATGTATATGTTTTAGTTGCATGAAGTCTAAAGAGTAAATTTAGGTGGCATTGCTCAGTTGACTACTGGGTATGCTACTATATGTTCTACAGTATGGGATCGAAAGTGTTCCCTAGAGTAGCATGGCCCAACCTAATGGTTGGGAATGTTACCAACTAGCGTCATAGCATGGGTGGTTGCTCTGGAGTGGTGTACCCCAGCCTCAAGTTGGTCGGGGGGAACGTTACAGATAGTGAAGGTTGTATTCTCTATGTCTTCAGGTAAGAAAGAGATCTGATTGTAGCCAAAAAATTCATCAATCATGGACATCCTAGATGCACCTGTTACCCTCTATAATATGTGCTCCTTCTTTGGCAAGGGGTAATTGTCCTTCTTAGAGCTTATGTTCAAGTTCCTGAAATCGACAAAAAGTATGATTTCTCCATTCTTATTTCTCACTGGGAACAAGTTAGCCACCCATTCGGAATACCTCAGAGGGATAATAATCTGGGAATCTAAAATCTTTTTCACCTCTTTCTCCATAATAGGCAACAACATAGGATTTAGTTGTCTCAATTTCTACCTAAATGGTTTACCCCCTTCCTTCAATGGTATCTTATGCTCAATGAAACTTGTGTCATACGTTCTCAGATCTTCATATGTCTAGGCAAACACATCAACAAATAATTTTAACAACTCTTCATATTCGAACCTTTGCTCCCTTGACAAGCTGCTTGACAACTTGACAAATTTTGGGTCCTTCTCTGTGCCAATATTGCACTTAGTTATATCATCATCATTAGTCGAGCCTTTAAATTTTACTGCCACATCATTCCCATCAAACAATCTTTCCAATGGAACTAGTCCCTTTGGAATGTGGTTGGTAGGCAGCTGAACAATATGGTGATTAACAATTTTATTTAAAAATACATCAGCATGAGGGTTACTTTCATGATCATGATCCTGATCAATTTGTAATGCAGAGAACTCATCAACGGACTCAAGAAATTTTTTGATCTCAAGATCATCCTCAAACACCTTCCAATGCCTGACATTGTCAGGTATAGAGGGTCTATATTTCACATCTACATCATACTTGAGTTTAGGTGGTAGTGGGACTCGGAAATGGCTTGCTGAAACAACCAAAGAATTAGCCATGGTATTCTCCTCTCTTGGAATAAATGAAATGTTGAAAGCCAAGAAGAAACTATCAACTAGGTCCCACACTTTGTTTCTGTAAGCTTTGAGCCTAGGATGCTTAGCTTGGTAAATACTTCTGATCTGATGAACAATTATCTTTTCATCACCAAATACCAATAGCTCCTCAATTCCCATGTCCTTTTGAGCCCTTAAACCCAAAACAAGAGCTTCATACTCTGTCGCGTTGTTGGTAGCCTCAAATTCTATCTTGTAAGACAAAGCTATAGTCTCTTGACAAGGTGAAACAAAAATCACTCCAGCACCAGCACCTTCCTTAGAAGAGGCTCCATCAATGAACATCTTCCAAACAAAGGTAGTTGGAGCAGGGGTTTCACAAAAAGTGATGGGCCACTTTCTGATTTCAAGAGGAGTTTTAAGAGCATTAGTGAGCTGCAATATGTTGGATCCCAAATCAGTGTCAAGAGAAAAAATAGGATGGTTGGTAGGGTTTGTTTCATCACTAATGATGTAGGCCAACTGAGCTTCCCTGTAAAGTCTCCTTTGTTCACCCCCAAACACATGAATGGTGGAGTATGAAAGGTCCATCTACAAGGTCCCCTCCGGTCTCTTTATCCAAGATCTAGATAGGAGCATCCTGAACTTAGGGAGAACATCAACCACTATGATATCCATGATCATGCTCTTCATTGGAAGCTGAAATAGACAAACAACCAGGTCTTTGATAACCCCAAGGTAGGATTTTGTAACCTCCAACCCGAGCTCTTCCATGACAATCTTAGGCATAATATTGTGAGGTGCCCTTGAACCCATCAAGAAGTTATGAAACACCTTATCATGGATGTTCAATGAGGTGTATAAAGGAGGGCAGGATTCATCTCTATATTCTACCAAAGGCCCTAATATGACAGCTGGCCTTTCATCTTGGAGGTTAACTGAGTATGTGGAGTGATATGTAGGTTCAGGATGAAAAATATTTGATAGGCACCTTTTGAAATCCTCATGCTTGACTAACTCTGGGAGAGGTACAAGGATTCTAATCTTTTGAATCTCATGCTCAAAGCTATAAGGGGAGGGAGGCTTCAGAATCTCCTTCACCTCTAGGACAAGACTTTTGACCACTAGTGGGGGGCTCTGTGCCTTCCTTTCTTTGCTACTTCCCGCTATATCTCTAGTAGGTTACTCAGCTCTAGCAGGTCATTCAGGAGTTTCATGTTTTCCTTCTTTCTTCTTGGATCAGAGGTTATCTCTATTCAGATCGTTGTTGGCATTTTCTCCTTTGCTCAGCTCATTCAGTTGATTACTCATGAGGGATTCTTCATATGAAGACTGAATCAAATGAGGGGATGAAGAGTTATGTCCAAGGAAATGGATCTTGGGATCGGAATATTCTTCCTCTCTATATTCATCAGTAAACAGGTTATTTTGGAGAGGAGTTTGGATTTTCTGATAATCTCGGTCCCTATTCCTCTGATCTCTCTGAATGGTTTGAGGGGCATTAATTGGTCTCTTGAAACTACCCCTATTATCAACAATTTGTAGATTTTTGTAGCTCTTCTTTCCTTCCAATTCAAATATTTCCATCCTAGTAGAAAGTGACTTTAGTAGTTTGGTTACTTCATCCATTTGAGTGGGGGAAGAAAAGGAACTAGAAGCCCAACCTTCAGACCTACCTTTTCTTCTAACTCTATTAGCCTTACTCCTAAGCTTATCAACTGCCAATATATTAGATTCTACTTCGATGGCCGCATCTTGCATATGAGTGTTAAGAACCAAACATCAATATAGCATAAAAAAACCTCAGGAAAAGTACTCAACGCCTTGAAAAAGAGATAATTTCAGATAATAAGCCTCTTCGAGGGGGCAACCTCCTTTTACCCCAATTAAATGTTCAATTCCAAGATGATTCAAAATGAAAATGTCTCCTTGTTATATATAGGAGACTAGGAGGTATAATTACAACTAATGGCCTAAAGCCGACATAAATAAAATAACATTACTAATCTAATATGCCCTAATTAAGGGTTAATGA
>JASDQU010334270.1:0-12715 GCA_032191745.1 Picea mariana
TAAGAGTTTTGTTTATAGCTTCCACTTGCCCATTGGCTTGGGAATAGTAAGGTGATGAATGTTCTTGCCGTAACCCAAGCTTTGACATTAACTCGATCATCATTTGATTCTGAAAGTGACTACCATGGTCAGTGACAATCTCTCTCGGGACACCGAACCTTGCTATAATCTGGTTGAATAAGAAGAGAGTTGCAGTCTCTCCATCATCTTTAAACGTTGGCATAGCTTCGACCCACTTAGTGAAGTAGTCAACAACTGCAATGATATAGCGGTGCCCCCTTGCTGACGGGGGGTTGCATGTAGTGTAATCAATCCCCCACTTAGTGAAGGGACCAACTGTGATGACAGGAAACATAGGAGTTGGATGTGCCCTCATCTTCCGAGAGAATATTTGGCACGGATGGCACTTCTTGACCGACTCGATACAATCTTTGATAAGTGTGGGCCAGAATTAACCTGCTCGTAAAATATTTTGGGATGTTGCCAACCCAGATAAGTGACCACCACAAGCTCCTGTATGACAATCGTTGAGCACTATGATGGCCTCCTCATGAGTGAGACATCGACACAAGATGCAGTCTACACCTCTCTGATACAACATATCATCGAGTATGAGATAATTCTTAGCCTGATGGCGTATACACTGACGCTCGTCACGAGAAGCAGAGGTGGGGCACTTCAAATTCTAGAGATATATCAGTATATCTACGTACTAGGGGTCTAAAGATTCAATCAAAAACATATCCCCTCGGATAGGCGATTCCTCAGGCACAACGTCACCTGACTCAACCGGAAGTTCCAAAATAAGTTCTGCGAAGACCAATGACTTCTTGGACTTCGATGAAATGAAGTCTAAGTCAAATTATTGTAGGATGACCATCCATCTACTGATTTTTCCATCGATAAATCGTCGTGTCAACATGTACTGGAATGGATTTACGACAACAACGACGGTGGTCTTGCGAAACAGAACATAGTGACGGAACTGTTGAACAGCATGAACTGCTGCCAACGCAAGTTTTTCAAGATGGGAATAATTAAGTTCCGGTCCTATGATGCCTCGGCTCAGGTAATAGATCACATATTCTGAAAACGAATCATCTTCCTAAACTAAAACCATGCCTATGGTTGACTCTGCGGCAACCAGATATAATAGGAAATTTTTGTTATAATTAGGTGGCTGTAGCAGAGGCGCGGTTGTGAGGGCGTGTTTTAATGCATTGAAAGAGCATAGAGAGGTTTCATCCCATAAAAAGGGAACATATTTCTTAAGTAAACGCATAAAGACCTTGGTGATTTCGACATAGTTGGCGATGAAGCATCGTAAGAAGTTTGCCTTGCCTTGAAGACTTTGAAGTTGTAAGTTTGTGCATGGGGGGGGAAACTGGATTATTGCCTCCACCTTAAGAGGCTCAACCATGATCCCTGTTGTTGATACGATGAAACCAAGCAAACATCCTGACGTGACGCAAAAGTTGCACTTGTTGGGATTCAAGCAAATCCTAAAGTAGCGACAACGTTCGAAGATTAGTTTGAGGTGTGTAGGATGATCCTTTCGCTTGCGAGTGCGTGATGCTAAATCATCTAGATAGGCCTCGACTATATGCTTGATGTCGTGAAACGCAAAAGACATGGCCCACTGGAAAGTGGCTCCCGCATTTTTAAGGCCAAAAGGCATCTTACAATAGGCGAACGTACCCCACGGACAAATGAATGTTGTTTTGTGTTGGTCTTCAGGTTTGATTTGGATTTGATTATATCCCGAAAAACCATCCATGAACGAAAAGGCTTCACAAACAGCACACTCATCAATGATCTGGTCAATGAATGGGGTTGGATAATTATCTTTTGGACATGCTTTGTTCAAATCACGAAAATCGGTACATACATGAATCGTTCCTTGTTTCTTATCGACTGGCACGGGGTTTGACACCCATTGAGTCAAATGAATAGGATAAATGAAACCTACCTTGAGCAATTTCTCAACCTGTTGGCAGCCAATTCACATTTTTCTATTGTCTTATAAGCTGCCTAAACCAATGTTTTGCAAACATTAATTTTTCGTCGCAATTCTCAAATAAACGACATTTTCATTTTTGCGACACTTGCACATTTGCCTTCATTTTGTTTTCACGTCTATAAGCGTGAAAACTTTGTCTTTCGAAGTCACATTAAAATCACTATCTGAACTGTCATTATCTTTTTTTCGATATGCCTATTGCGCTTACCTTTTATCTATCATTATACAACTGGAAAAATCCTTTGATCGGTACTCATGCTTCGATTGGTTGTGTAATTTGTTNTGAGTTTGTAATACATTGGTGTTTGGATTTGCATTTTATTTGACCTACGTGACCTTTGGTTTCATAAGATACATGGGTGTTATGGTTAAATCTTTCATTTATATCTTTTAATATGTTACCTATGTTTGTGTCTTCATAACTATTGGCTTGTTGATTATATGAATACCCATTGGCACATTGGTTAAACTATGGATTATATGAGCTGATACGTTGGCGCATGGTTAAATATGGTATTGGTTTTAAATTGTATGTCGGGTGTTTAAAACTATGGCATAATGTTTGCGTGCATTGGTTTATACATTGATTTTATTGGTTGGGCAAATGACTTGATTGTTGAACTACTATAATGGATTGAACAACTATGTAAATCGGCGGTTGTACTTTGGCAATTACTATTTTGCATGGCAGAGATAAGCTCCACCACCTTCGCACGATGGCATTTATGCCTATCCCTTATCACCATTCACTTTGGTTAGCTCGGGTAGCTCTGCTCCTGTGTGTGTTATGATCCAAACCCTCAGCTTACCATGTGCTCGGCTCCATGGCACCAGTCGTGCGAATCGAGCCAAAAGACAACCAAGCCTTATTAATGTTTGACAATGCTCAGAAATATTTGGAGGATAACGGATGCCTTACCTTCATGCAACGATTTGAGGGTTTTAATCTAACTGTGGCACAACAGTTTTCCATGACTTTCAATGGCTGCAGAGCCAAGGTGGGTGACATCCAGTTGGAAATCGATGAGCAGTTTATCAGTTTTGCTACAGGGCTACTTGCCACAGGTCAGCATTGGTTCAAAAATTGTAAGGTCGAGGAGGTGCCATGGACACTGTTGTTCCTCTCGTGCAAGGTCACCTCTTGTGACAGAGGTATTCCAATCTCTGCACTTAAACCACGATGGCATGATACTTTGATGGTAGTCAAACAGTTCATGACCTGTGAAGGTTGATACGGGCTTGTGTTTCTCTACCACCTGCGTTTGCTAATGAATTTTATGGGATACTCATTGAATATGCCCTTTTACTTTCAGCGCAGCCTATATAAAATGTCGAAAAGGTTTAAAAGGCAGAAGGCTGACAGTAGCCTGTTCCACCATGGGCTTATTAAACTTATTATTGTTTATCACTTGAGTTTACACGATGATAACTGGAGAGCTTTCATTGCTCGTAATGGTTTTGAGGATACAGACCCTGTCCCGGTTGACAAGCCTGTGGTAATTGAAACCAAGGCTGAGCCACCTGTGCCCTTCCATATCCTACTGCCTCCTCCCAAACCCTCGACCGACCCTAAGGTTGATTTACCCGATGCCATAACTGAGAAGTTTGAGACTATTAAAAGGCCCGTGAGTAAAAAGGCCAAAGAAAACCCTACTGCTAATGCCAAGGGTAAAAAGAACGCTCAGCTTATTTCGAGGATGGCCAGGAACAAACCTAAAACCTCTACTGAGTCGAAGCCTATAATCCTTAGTGAGGATTCTGACTCTGACGTAGAACGTTTTCTAGCCAGTGAATATCCTTACTCGCAGGGTTTATGCCCCGAACCACCTTACGATTTCGTGACGAATATTCCCCCTTGCCTAAGGAACGATCCCAGTTACCTAGGGATTAAATTGCCTAACAAAACCCTCAGCCATATGATCAAACCCTCGCCTTCTCTTTCAAAACCCAAATATTCATCCTGTGACCAATGCGATTTATGGTTGGAACGATACTACATCGATGTTCCCATACTCCAATCAAAAATCCAATCACTGGAAGATCAAATTGCAGTGTTGACCAATCAAAGAGACAAGCTCCAAGCATCTGATAAGAAGCAGAAGACGACAAGCTCCATCCTTTTCAAAAATTTTGAATCAGCCACAGTCGTTGTCAACACCAAATTGGCATGATCAAGCCATCTCATCGCTGTACAGGTATGATTTTGGTATCTTTTAGTTTTGTGAGCAACCAGGATTAATATAATGAGTCAAATTTGGTTTCGAATAGCTCTGTTTATATTTCGAGAGGGCTCTGTTATAACGACATTCATCCTGTATACATTTCGTCTTGCTAAAACTAAATGGAATTTCGTTTTAGATTCATGAGTTAATCATCCCTAGTTTAGACACCGATAGATTTTCTTTCGGATTTGTTTGGTTTTAGTTTGGATTTGATTTGATCGCTTGATGGTTTGCTTTCGACTGGATTGGTTTGTATCCAATTTTAACAGGAAGTTTTTTGTGCTCAAATTAGAATACGATCATGTTGGATTTGATTTCGTTATGGTCTGTATGCTGTGATTGGCAAACAATTTCAATGAGTTTTGTTGTTACAATTTTATAATATATGCTAAAAATAGGAATACAAAATTGTTCGATTTCAATGTGGAAAGAATAAATCTGTTTTCATGGAAACAATACTTTCACTTTAAGCCTATGCGAATGATATTCACGCCCGAATCATCGAACAATTTCGATCCACAACAACTTTGTAAAACCCCAGTTTGATTCATTTGTTTGGATAGCTGTATATTGATGTTAGTTTCATCGATTTTATGAATTGCATTCATATCAAAATAGATTTGATTACAGTTCTTTTCTCAAACGAGTTTGTTAAATCAGTTCGACTCATGTCATTTTGTTAAATTCGTATGAGGAGATTCGGGTAATAGTTGTTTCTAAATGCACTCAAGAAAAAGATCTCGTGAATGATTTTGTCTGCCCCAATTTGTAATAGCAAACGATCGACCAGTTCTTACGAACTCTATTACTAATTGATTGATCCTGTTACGATTTCGTTTGTGGACAGTTATGCGTCAGTGTTGGTTTAATTCGCTTATGGTATAAATCGTTTGCTATATCGTTACAGTTATAATGATTGGAAAATGATTTTGTTGGATTCGATCGTATCTCCTGTTTAACAATTGCATATGATTTGTTTTGGTTACATCAGTTTCAATTGGATATGAAATGATTTCACAAATGTTGATTATGATTTTGTTGACCCAACTTTGTGGTAACAAAAGAAACAGAGTACACCTATCTCTGTATTCGGTTGAATGATTTTGATCCTGTTTGATTTTGAATGGTATAATAATTTCAAATTAAATGATTCGTTTTCAAATAGCTATTGGATGATAATTTAATTTAATTCCTTAAAAATATTTTCAATCGATTTCAATGCTGATTCTGTATCTTATTTAGACCAGCGACAGAATCAGACGATTCTGTAGCTAGTCTATAGAATTAGATTTTTATTATTTAATTAATAAAAGATCCTTCTAACTTGTCTATTTTTGACCCTTTTCAGGTGTATTCAAATTGCATGGGACTTAATGGACAGGATAGGGAAATATTTGGATGTTTTAGTTTTATTTTAGTTTCCTAGTTTAGTCAACTTTGGGATATCTTCCCAGATTTTAGGTAAACAGTTTTGTAACTTCCACAGGGAGGTTTTACCCTGTGGAAAACATATAAATACTTATTATTTTTGTAATAAGGATCATCCTCACTTGTGGGAGAACCAGGATTATGTATTTTTAATACAAACTGAGACAGAAGTTGATGTTCTGCTACAGCTTTCGCTTTCATAATATCAATCTTTTGTTTCATGTTTATGCTTATCAATTTGCATTTGATTAGTGACTACTTTAGATATCATAGTCCTTTGCAAAATGAAATGATTGAATAAATGTGATACATGCCTGATTTCTTTCACTAATTTAAAGACACAACAATTTCTTGATTTAGTTCATGAATGACAGATTTCTCTTCTTCATCAATTGAATTATTTCGTATAAGTCTTTGCATACGGGTTTATCTAATTGTAGAGATTTATAAATCATATGGTTGTTGTTATTTTTATGTCTTGTTTGTCCTGTAAACACACTTGAAGAAGCATTGCAACTATCGTTTACGAGAAGCTTTTGGATTATTCGGTGCGGGTTTCCTCTCTCCGATCTGCTAAAACAATCATCATACACAGGACAAACCTGGAGCGTTTCCAGGTCATTTTGTTATTTATTTGTTTAGTATATTTATTAGTAGTTTAGTTAGATATATGTTTTAGTTTAGATTAGTAATTAGAATTAGTATATTAGTTGTTTAGTTTAGTTAGTTTTCTGTTTTATTTCTTGTTTATAAAATTATAAAATCAACAAAAGATACCTTTCTCTGCCTTAGGACAGAATGCAAACGAGTTTTTCAGGTTTTATTTAAATCTGTAAATTGTAGATATTGTACATTTTGTGAATAAGTTGTATTTCAGATAGTAGTTAGTATAGTAGTAATTAGTAGATTGTATATATAGAATAGTTAGATTAGTTTAGTTGTTTTAATAAGTAGTTTTCGTTTAGTTTATTTAATAGTTAGTTTAGTTAGATTAGTTAGTTAGTTCGTTTTATTTGTTTTTAGTTAGATTAGTTAGTTTAGATTAGTTTTCTTTTGTTTTCTTAGGACCTTAGATCAGCTAACGAAGCCGCTAAACCTGTCAGGGTGGTTCATCCCAAACGGCTTGGGTTATTAGGCAACCCCGGACCGGTTCCACTCTCTCAGTTGACAGACGGTCGATTTCGCCCATCAACAAATGGCGCTAGAAGGAGGGTCTGAACTTAATTAATGGCACGAGGCAGTCACAAGACTCCTCCACCCCCTAATCACTCACCTATAGTGACTAGAAGCCGTTCACACGATAATATTCCCCTTCAAACATCAACTACTTCAACCGACGATCCACAGATCACAGTTGAGCCAGTAACCCCTAATCCTATAGGTGGTGACATACAAGAGATTGTCTGCCAATCTCTTATTAAAACACATAGTGACTTAGCCCGTTTGAGGCAACCAAACCATCCGTGGGGTCAACCTTTGGACTTCTCTAATATTAGAGAACAATTAGGTGATACTAACCTCACTGTGAATCCTTCAGATCCAATTTCAAATCCTGCTGCAGGAGGATCTGGGATACCTCCTTCACCACCTCCATCATCTCCTTCCTCTTCTGGAGGAGATTCTTCTGACGAAGGCAATTCACCTTCTCAGCCTTCCACACCCACTACCCCAATGGCAAATCAGAACAACCCTGCTAGACCCTGGCTTGACCAGGATGCCGTAGTTGTGGCTGGAGCTCAGCATCCTCTACCTAAGCACCCGGAGAAATGGCTTCCCAAGTTTGATCCTGACTCAAAACAGATAGCTGAAGATCCCATTAAAATGTTCATGTTAGCCATAAGACTCCGCAATGTCGAACATGAAGACGTTGTCTGTAGGTTGTTCCCGTATACTTTCGAGGGTAATGCATCAACATGGTACTTTTCCCAACAACCCCATACCATTGTGTCTTGGGAAAAGTATGAGTCATGCTTTTTGAAAAAATTCAGAGACGGTAAACCTCCAGAAGTCCTAGTCATGGATCTTTCTAGCTTAAGAATGAACCCGAAAGAAAAGGTTAAAGACTTTAATCAAAGATTCTTAACACTTAAAAACTGAATCCCTGTGGATTCTATGCCTGCTGAGAGTCTTATAGTATCTTACTACACTAAAGCCTTGCATCAAAGCATATCTATTTGGGTTAAATGATCTAAGAAAGCCACGTTGTTAGAGGCCTTCAAGGAGGGCAGCCAGATTGAAAAAGACATATTCAGTCTTAAAGACTCTTCTAGCAACGAAACTAAGACTAGTTCTTCTTCCAAGAAGAAGATCGAAATCCTCCCCAGACCCGCTCAAAGTAAAACACAACCTGAAACCTCTGATTTGGAAAACCTAACTAAAGTTGTTCAAAAACTGTCAAATGAAGTTATAGACTTGAAAAGGTCGACCGAAGAAGCTTCCTCAAGTAAAGGACCCTACAAACCTCCTTTCCGAAAACCTTTTCCTACCAACTGACCTAATCCAACCACCGAAGGCCTTAATCTAGAAAGTTTGCAATGTGCCTTTCAAACAATTCTAGAAGCCCAAGATAACTTGATGCCTCCTGAGATTCCTGAGGAGGTAGTTGAACAAGAGACAGTTCAAGAAGAAGAGTCTTCCCAAACATTTTTGGACACTTCTCGGATAGCATCTTCCAAGCTAACTTCGAGACAGTTCATCCTTATAATACCAGAAGTAAAGCAAACAAACCTTCTTCCGAAAATAATACAACTTCTCCTCCAAAGCAATCTAAATCAGCTGAAACTAAACAGAGTAATGTGAGCCCCAACCTAGATTATGATGTAATAGAAGATCTTAAAAAGTTACGGTCTAACATTTCTATTTATGAGTTATTGAAGTTTCCATTTTTGTTACAAAAAATGTTGCAAAATATCTCAGACAATGGCAAAAATGGTAATTCTAACGGTAACAAGGTTGTGCAAAATAAAGTCCCTCAGAAGACTTCCACTAAAAATAATCCTGGTCCTCAAGATAAAGGAAGCCTTCCTATAAATAATGTAAATAATGTAAATGATGTAGATAAATTGGCTTTAGAAACTACGAGTAAAAAGCCACAAGCTACCACTCTTAGTACTCGCAAAAATGTACCTCCTTTCCTTTTAACTTTCGAAATCTTCAACAGAAACATGCACAATTGCATGGTCGACTTAGGGGCGTCATCCAATGTGATGCCTTGGTCTGTTTGCCAAAAGATTAACGCTGAAGTTGAGCCATCGACTTTAAAAATCATACAACTTGATCGGACAAATGTTAAAGTTATAGGCGAACTAAAGAATGTGCTTATTAGGTTATCGTCTAATCCCAAGGTTCATCAAGTTATTGATATAGTTGTTGTGGACATCCCAGAAGTGTATGGTCTATTTTTAAGCAGGGACTGGTCAGAGCAACTGCATGGTTATTTTGCAACAGATTGGTCTCATCTATGGCTTCCAGAGAACGACAAGCCTAATAAAATCAAAGTGAATAGTGAGCGCTACCTTAAGTTCACGGTCATAGATTTGAATGATCCCAACAAACCGTATACACCTTCTGGTGATTCACCTGAAGTACAAGGGATGGACACCTTCTTCGGCAACTTCATGGCCGAGGCTTCACCTATCACCAATCTAGAATAGCAGTCTGAGATCGTAGCATATATGCAGCCAACACCATCCATGCAACAATCCAATGTGCCCGATGCAAATCAAATCTGGTCTCTTTATTTCGACGGGTCAAAGTCCAAAGAAGGAGCTGGAGTAGGCTTCATCATTATCGATCCGGCAGGTAATAAAACATTGATTGCATGTAGGTTGGAATTTGAATGTACTAACAATACTATAGAATATGAGGCTTTACTGCAAGGTCTCAGAAAAGCTTTCGATATGAACATTCAAAATTTAACCCTCTTTGGCGACTCTGAAATAGTGGTTAGACAGGTAAGAGATTCTATCCACTGTCTGTCTCCGCATCTCAAAAGCTACCAGTCTGAGGTATGGAATTTAATGAATAGATTTTCCGCTTTCAATATAAATTCCATTCCTAGATTGAATAACTCTAAAGCAGATTTATTAGCTAATGTAGCTTCTAAACTTCTTCTTGTAGAAGGCTTGTCCCCAGACGCATTCTCCGTTGAGCTGTTGTTTCGACCATCTATTCCCGACAACATCACGAACTAGAGAGTCTTTGACGACGATCAACAGATCATCAAATTTCTGCACATGGAATAAACCTTTCAAGGCGTGGTGATAGACGAACACACGCACGACGACAATTTGCGCGATTTCATGGTAATACCAGATCCAAAAAATCCTGAAGCTCTATCGGATATGGTAAACTCGATCCCTAAATCTATAATTAGATTAGAGAAGTTTTATGATTTTGAAGATAAATTTAAAAAGACGGTCAATTGTAAAACCAATAGTTCCTCGTTATCCTATGAAAAAGTAAACTTAGGAACTAATGAAAATCCTCAGTGTATTAACCTAGGCTTGGGATGTTCTCAACAAGAAAAAGCTACATTTATCAAATTGTTCAAAGAATTTAAAGATGTCTTTGCATGGACGTATGATGATCTTAAGACTTTCGACCCTAACATCATACAACATGTCATTCCGATGAAGCCCCAAACCTTACCCTTTCAACAAAAACTGAGGAAGATGCACCCCAAGCTCGAACCGACCGTCCAAAAAGAATTGAATAAGCTCCTAAATGCTAAGATAATTTTTCCTGTTAGGCACACTCAATGGGTTTCTAACCTTGTCCCAGTCTGGAAGAAAAGTGGGGAAATTCAACTCTGCGTCGATTTCCAAAACCTCAATAGAGCGTCTGATAAAGATAATTATCCTGTCCCATCTATGGAACAGATCCTTCAACAGGTATATGGTTCGGAGAGGCTATCTTTACTATATGGTTTCTCAGGATACAACCAGGTCCTGATGTCTCCACCATACCAACTTAAAACTACCTTCCATACTCCATGGGGCACTTATGCTTATCGTAAAATGCCCTTTGGATTGATTAATGCTGGTGCCACTTTTCAGAGAGCAATGAAAATTTATTTCCAAGGCTTAATCAATCAGTCCGTCATAGTTTACTTAGATGATGTGACTGTATTTTCTAAAAACAAAAATGATCATCTAGCTCACTTACGAGCCGTCCTACTGCGATGTCATAAATACGGCATCTCCCTGAACCCCAAAAAGTCTATCTTTGCAGTAGAACAGGGTAAACTCCTAGGATTCATTATGTCTAGTGAAGGGATGATTATTGATCCCGAAAGGACTCAAGTCATCACAAAAATCCCCCCCTCCTACATCCAAAAAGTCTATGCAGTATTTCTTAGGCCAGATTAAATTCATGAGAAGATTTGTCCCCAGCTTCTCTGAAATGGTTAGACCTTTGCAGAACCTAATTAAGAAAGACACCCAATATCACTGGGGACCCCTAGAAAATCAATCTTTTAATGCAATAAAGAAGGCCATAATAGACGCTCCGTCTCTCATGAGCCCAGATTTTTCCCAAGACTTTACACTCTACACTTTTGCTTTTGACCGTTCCTATGCCGCTGTCCTAACTCAAAGGAATGCTGAGAACAACAAAGTACCCATCGCCTTTATGAGTTCCTCTTTCAAAGGCGCTGAACTTAATTACCCAGCGGTAGACCGGCAAGCTTACGCTATTTTCAAAGAAGTTAAGCACTTCTGGTCCTATCTTTTGAAGTCAAGGACGAAAGTCATTGTCTCCTACCCAGCCGTGAGGAACCTGTTAGTGCAGAAGGAACTAGGAGAAAAGAGAGCCAACTTGGTCACTTCTTTGCAGGAATATGACTTAGAAATTACCCCAAATCAGATAGTGAGAGGCCAAGGGTTATGCAAGTTAGTTGCTGATTCAGCAGCAGGACAACAAGAAGAAAGCGATACGTCAAACCTAGGTCAAAGCGATCAAAGTCTAATCGGTTGCGCACAAAACCTTGTCTGTCCTTGGTATGACGATATAAGATTCTGTCTTGAACATGGATCAACCCCCCGTCACCTTGACCCCTCTAAAAGAAGAGCATTGAGGCTGAAGTCTGCCTCCTTTCATCTGGTTAATGGTATCCTGTTTCGTCAAAGCTTTGACGACGTACTGATGCGTTGTCTTGAAAACGATGAAGCAGAAAAAGTCTTGCTAGAGTTGCATGCAGGAGAAGCTGGTGGTCATTTTGGTGGTGACATCACTGCTCATAAAGTTCTAAGAGCCGGTTATTATTGGCCCACACTTTTTAGAGACGCCCATGCCTTGTGTCGTAGATGTATCATTTGTTAGAAAGCATCAGGGCGGTTGCAAAAACCAACCTTTCCTCTGCAGCCCGTTACAGTAGATTCTCCTTTTAAGCAGTGGGGCCTTGATATCATAGGTCCAATCAACCCTCTGTCCTCTCAACATCACAAGTTTATTGTGACAGCCACGGATTACTTTACATGATGGTCTGAAGCTGCTGCGTTAAGAATTGTCAACACCAGTCAGGTAATTGCCTTTCTAAATTCGAATATTATCACTCGTTAAGATATCCCTGACTGTTTAGTTTTTGGTAATGCTTCTTACTTTTCCTCTCTTGAGATGATCAAGTTCGCTTTGGAAAAAGGAATTAAATTGAAGTATTCTGCTAGTTATTACCCCCATGGCAACGGATTGGCCGAATCAACAAACAAGAACTTGATCAAAATGATCAAGAGAACAGTGGTTGAAAATCACAAGAATTGGCACAATGCACTGCTAAATGCTTTGTGGGCTGACAGGGTAACACCAAAAGCTGTTGTAGGTAACTCCCCATTTTTTCTCGTTTATGGCAGAGAAGCAATTATGCCACCTCACATTCTTCTTCCTTCACTCCATTTGTCGCAGAAATTCCAAGAAGAAGATTGCCCCTCTTTGGTTAACCGAATTAATGCTTTGATGAAGCTAGAAGAGGTAAGAGCCCAAGATAAATGTAAGTTAGATCAACATCAACAATTGGTTAAAAGCTGGTTCGATTCTAATTCTGCTTCTG
>JASDQU010334273.1:0-12724 GCA_032191745.1 Picea mariana
GTTATGATTACTTCAAGTTAGGGTTGTTGACTAATCCAAAACTAGGCATGTGAGACTAAAGAAAAGTTTGATGAAAATGCTAGTCTCTTGTTGTTAAAGTTTAGGAGTATTTACAGGAATGTGATCATATACACTAGGTCTATTACAGAGCTACAAATTATATTTGGATGATGAAATTGATGAGGGATTTTGGTTGAGGTACATGTTGAGTACATGGTTGAGATAAGTAGTTCATGAGTTGGAACATACATGAGGTGTATAGTTGATGATGTTGGTACATATTGATAAGTCATAGTTGATGATTAGTTGACACATGATTGGTACATACTTCGTACATGGTTGGATGCACTTGTTTATGGTACAGGTTGATTATAGTTTGTTTGGTACAGATTGGTGCATGTTTTATGCACATGTTTATGGTACAGGTTGATGCATGGTTCAAATTTATTGGTACAGTTTTACAGCGATATATCTCACAGTAATAGTGTGACATTGGTTCCATCATTCTACTTCTACTTCAGGGTGGCAGGATGGGGCAAGGAAAAGTGGTTGTAGCCACCTTCTGGTTGTAGTTGGAGAACATAGGGGGTTGTAGCATCCTTCTGGTTGTATCCAGAGAATTGGGGAGTTGGAGATTCCCTAAGGTTGTAGCCTGATAAACTAAGGGGTTGGAGCTTCCTTCCAATTGCAGCTGGAAAACAAAGGAAGTTGGCGCTTCCAATGAATGTAATTCTTCAAGACATATAAGAAAAAGAATTTTGTGGTTTTCTCTCGATTTCGGTTTCCACGTAAAACACCGGTGTACTGTGTATGTGTGTGATTGTTTATTTCTTACTGCTCATTATTGGATAATAATTCTACATTGATATAAGATTTGAAGAAAAAATATTATAATTACGCTATTACTGATTCATCCCCCCCTCTCAGTAATCCAACAACTACTCCAAATCAAGTATAGCATAATTTCCAATACCCGCATCTATATAATCCTGCATCATTTCATTATCTTTATTTTTGAATGAAAATGGTTTTTTAGGCTCATGAGGAACTTTCAACATTGCCCCATCTTTGTTTGGCAACATCATACAACTACCATCATTCATTATGTAACCACCTATCATCAAATACCAATATCTTCCAAGTAATACTACATATGTCGGGGGGAGATCGACCACTATGATAGTGAAATGGTGATAATATGGGGGGGAACAATAATCCAAGCATAGAAATCCTTGATTTCTCCATAGGTTGGTACCTTTCTAGAATTGATTGCATAAATACTTTCACTGATTTCATAATATTTGGAACAACTCATACCGAGTGCTTCCATCATTTCCAGAGGCATGATACTATTCGTCGCTCCAGAATCTATTAAACAATTGTGGAGTAGAACATCATGGTTTTCAATTGATATATGAAAGGGTGTAACTTTACCTCTCAACTTAACAACCGATCTAGTTTGATTTTGCTTTGGATTTTCAATAACAACTTCAATTCTTCCACCTAGATCATCTAAAAGTTTGAGAGTGTTTTCCATTTGCTGCGGGATTTTTACCACTTCTATGAAAGGTAAAGTGATTGTCAATTTACTGAAATAATCAACCACATTATACATCATCTGAGGGGTATTTACCATTATTTGTTGTTCACTTGATTTATTCCTCTCTTTTTCCTTTTATTTTTCTTTTTTTTCTTTTTCTTTTTCTTTTTCTACATTTTCCTTTGGTTTGGATTTATTTGATTGTCCCCATGTTTGGACAACATTGTCTTGTGATATAGTATTTTGTTCATATTCTTCAAATATGTACATGGATGTCTCGCATCCATCCATCTCTATAGATTCAAGAATTTCTTCTTGAATATAGTCTGTCTCTTGTTCAATAGTTTGTTCATCAAAATATTCTTCTAGTATTACTGCATTGGGATTAGGTTCCCTTGGGATTCTCTGTCTTTGTTGATCATTAGTATTCTCAATTATTTTTCTTTGTTCTTGAGAAATATTTCTTCTTTGTTATGGAACTGGCATCCTTGAATCATGCATGAAGTTTTCATTTCTTCTCAATCTAATTATTTCATTCTGCATCTTCCTAATAGTTCTATTCAATCTCCATCTTTTGTTTTGCCTCTTGTGCTACAATAGGGTTAATTTTTACAATTGGTATAGTTCCTTTGAAGAAACCCCCTTTGGCTCCTTGATTTCCAATATGGCATGTTTTTTATCCTCATTATTCTTTGAAATTGATGCCCCCTGATAAAAAATGGTAAAATTATCTATTTATCTTCGTACTTTTCCCAGAATAATGTCACAGTCAGCACTTATTCCAAACATAATTTCTTCCATCTATGTGGCCTTACTCATTGTTTCATCTAGTTTTTCAATTTGAGAGGCTCTAATAGAAAAATTTACATTGGCATGAATAACATTATTATAACAACCGAGCATTACCATAGCATTTATCCTTTTTTATTCTGGTATTTTGTTCAATGTTTTATTGAAACTCAAATTAAAATCTTGATTTCTTTCATTTTTCCTCATAAAAATTTGAGTAAAGTCCATGAGAAGAGTGTGATATAAAACTAGAGGAGAAAACATATTGAAAAAATTCATTTCAAGATCTTCAAATGATCCAATTGATCTTGCAGGAAATAATGTGTACCATTCATAAGCTTGATTATCCAAGGTTTGGATAAATAATCTTACCATCACATCATCATCTTCAATAAGATGGAAATCACAAACATCTAAGAATAAATCTACATGTGTTTTTGGATTAATTGCTCCATCCCCTGAGAATTTTTCCAATGTCCCCTTTGGAAGAAAAGGGAGCTCATGTTGTTCTCCCTGGAGGTTTAGAGGAGAATCTATTACCCTTCTCATCAAGATTATATACCTTTTTTTGCACCTTTATTCGCGTCTTTCTTCGTGTATTTCCTCTCATATTTATTCTCTATCACCCATTCTTGGATATTTGTTCTTTTCTTAAAAAATATGTTCTTCAAATTGTAACTGCTTACTTCTACTTTTGGTCGATTTCCCTTTATATTCATCTAGTTTCAGTTTCTATTTTTTGTTGAGTTCTTCGAATTTGTCTTTTGTCTCCTCTTTGTCTTCTGAGGATTTCTCATTCTTCTTCTTGAACAAGATTTTTCCAAGATCTTTCTAACTCTTCTCTACTTTGGTATGTTGTTATTGTAAGATTATATAATTGATGCATAATACTTCTCTGGTTTCCCAATCCGATTTCTAGTTGGGGCTGATTAGGTTAAGGCAAAGTCATGAAAAATTGTGGTCTAAAAAACAAGCTTTAAAATCGCTCCCCAATGGAGTCGCCAAAAATGTTGATGCTTGGATTCATCAGGACCGAAACTACAACCTCACGAAGATATGAATCCTCGTGAGTTTTTAGAGGGGTGGTTAACCTCTTTGTTTTGTTATCATATTTGAATTTTCAAATCAAGAATAATATAGAACTATGTCAAATAACATAGTATCCAAATCTTCAAAGATCAAGAAAACTCAAATGCTGAAAAAAGTAAATGTATATAAAAGGGGTTATTGAGAAATGGACTAGGAACTTCAAACATCACACATGATAGAAAATAAAAATGAAGATATCCTCACATCCATCATATTTTAGTAAAGATATGATCACATTCAACATAAAAATGAAATGTTCTATCGCATGATACAACTTTGAAAGAGTATTACTTATAAATATCAAAAAAATATTTTGATAGATTGATTTCAAATATTTTATATTCAAAAATTAGAATTATAAAATACATTAAAAATCAATCATGAATTAGTTCTCTAGAATTTCTCAAAATGATAATGTATGTTACAGTGCTTAAAAATAAAATCATTTGTGCATAAATGGACTGATATTGGGGCTCCCGTAGACCATAAATAAATATTTACAAGAAAAAATTTGAAGAAGGAAGGAGAGGAGTGGAACGTGAATAATAGGATCTGGAAATAAGACGAGAAGAATGTATTAGAATTTGGTTATGCCTTTTCTAATGAAAGAAGAAGTACAACTAGATGAAAATATAATAAAGAGGAAAATATGTGATTCAGTGTAGACTTACTATGATGGATTCTCTCTCTTTCACTTTCTTGTTGATGTGTCTTTAATAATTTTTCTCATTGCAGTTGGGTGACTGATTGTAACTGATTTTGTTGGTATTTTAAAAATCTTGGTAATAGACTTGTTTAACCATTCTTCAATATAATCCCTTAATGGAGCAATGGCCACTTCTTGTTTTACTTTGATATTAAACAACTTTCCCTCAATTTATCTATAGTCAATAGATAAATTTTGTAACATATTTTCAATATCTTCATTTTTATTAGTATATTCAACAAGCCAGTTGTCAATTTCATCATATGTGAACTCAACTAAGATATCAGATTTTCCAGCTGATACTTTCTTTAAACCTTCAATTTTCTCTTCAAATTTTTGTTGGGTCATGAGCATTGAACTGGATATTAGCTTAGGGTCTAAAACTTTGATGGTGGTACCAACAATATCCAATCCAACAATATTTAAATATACTTCCATCATTTTTTGTGATAAATCATTTAATTGACTCAATAATCCCTTTAATGTATTAACTCTTTCGATCYAGCATTCCTTTAATTGCTTCACACGGCTCTGGGAGGGTAAATCATCTTGTTTTCTTTTTAGTTTGTCATCACCGAGACCTTTTCTATGAACATTGCAACTGCATCTGTGCAAAATCCTTCATCATTCTTTAAATATGCCTTCAAATATTCTTTAKTATTTTGGAGTCTAAGGTTGAGAGAGGAAAAGATTTTTTCCAAGTACCATAATTCTAAAATTAATGACATTCTTTTCTTTATATTTTCCTTGATGAAATGTCGAGTGGAAACAATCAAACTTGAAATTCCTTTAACTCTTGAACTTTACTCTGGAATTTCTTGAAGACTTTTTTCAAGCCGAATCATGGCAACCGGGGTGGCCAAAATAGGTGGAAGCATGAGGGTTGCTTCCCATTCCTTTACTCTTTCTTTTAGTCGAACATTTTCTTCATCAATATTAGCTATTGAAAATTGCAATGTGTCCCCTATGACCTTGTGAATTGAAGACAATTTTGATAGAAACATGTTTAAGGTGTCAATGGTATGTCATGATTTTCCCATCATAATCTTTGAGGTCCTTTAAAAAACCATTTTCTTTGAATCCTTGTCAAATGAGGTGTTATGTACACAAATTTTTCTTCATGAGAAACGATTTCATCCTAAACAACAATTATAGAAACATGTTGTACATTTTCATGAGCATATTCATCTTCATCCGAGAAGCGGATATTCTCGATATCAACATCCAGGTTCATATCATCCAACAAGATACCATCTTCAAGTGATTATGTTTCTCCTCCCCCTTTATTAGAATCAGTTCTTTTCCTTTTAACTTTTATCTTATGGGGGTTTTCTAAATTTCCCTAAGGAGGGTTTATCTCTTCATAATCTCTTGAATTATTACTTGGGGTTTTTATTTGTTGGGTCGCTCCAGGATAATGGCTTACCTTAAGTAAAACACTTCTATGGTAAATGGAGTGTGATTGAGCATTCTTTTCACTAGAGGTTTTGCCTCTCTCTTTTTATTCTCTCACAACTTATATGATAAACAATTTTTCAAGCACATGATAGGGAAGAAATATAGGTTTTTCGTGAGAACAAAAAATCATGATGATGTTATAACCATCCATTTTTTCAAAAACTCCCTTTCCATTCAGAAAGGTTGATGCTTCCAAAGAAATCCTGGAAGTATCATCTCCAAAGAGTAATTTCTTGAATTTAGACCCAAAATTATTATATATTTGATAAAAATAATGCCCAACCTTTTGTCTCCATAGATATCAATACAACATAGTTATGGGGTCCACCTTTGATTTTACCCTTTTGTTGATACTTAAAACTTCTAAAAATGAGAGTACGTGATAGCGAAAATCAAATAGGATGCCATATAGAACTTCTTTTCATTTTTGAAATTCATCAACTGCGTAGTAACCTCATTTGATATGATATTCTTCCAGTCGAACATTTCGTTCTCATCGACTGTGAAATGCAAGATGTATAATGTCAACAAAGGAATAGTTGTTGTAGAATCTTGACCAACAACTCTAGTAAACAACCAAGTAATTTATTTATAAGTGTGCTTCAAATAACTCACTTGGATTTTGGATATGTCTTCTGGAATTGAGGTAGTATCTTGTAGATATTCTTGTAGGATTTCAATTCCATTTTTTTTTCCCTTCAGGAAATTTTTAGCCTCTTCTCCTTTGTAAACCAAGTTCATCTCTAGAAATTTTAACATTTTCTTTAAAAATGAAGGCACTAATGAAACAGGCGAGACGCTTTGCAATGGGATGGTTCTTTTGTTCTGGATGAATTTTTCAATGCACTAGATGATGATATATTTACATTTGAAAACCATTGGAACGCAACCGCCGAGAGCTATTGTAATATACCAGATATAAAAAATATGCAGAACAGAAACAAAATGCCGGAAATGGAAGAATAACAACAACATAACCAGAACAATCACCACAATAGCACTAAAATGATATAAGAATAACAACAGAAATAACACTTTGATTCTGAAAGCAATGTTCACAGGCCTCTTCCAGGAGGAAACCTCCAGTTGAGAAGAGCTCTATTACAATAATATCCAAGATAGGGTTTTCATACCCTCGACTCCTATTTATACTAAATATGTTTATCAAAAGAAGCATCTAGAGGAAGATCCTTCTAGAAGCGGAAGCTTCTATTATGTCTTCTTACATTCGACTTATTCTATTTTATTGAAAGGCCTTATTAATATTGACCTTTATTACATCTAAATATATTGTTCTACCTATGTGCGGGTTAGGACCCTAACATGTCCACCCCTTTAAAAAAAACCTTTTCCTCAAGGCTTGAGATGTGGAAATTGCTGCAGAATGGTAGTTGGTTCCCAAGTGGCATCTGCTGGAGTTGTATCTTTCCACTGGCCTAACACTTCCTTGATGGTTCTCTGATGCAGGCGACGCTCACGCTGGTCCAAAAAAGCTTGTGGTTGTAGCCAAATGGATCCTTCTTCGGCTAACTCGGGAAGGTTGGTTTGAATTTGGCACTTAGTTCCAATCACTTTCTTTAAGCATGAAACATGAAAAACAAGATGTAGCTTAAAATGACTGGGAAAAGCTAACTAATGGGCCACATGTCCCACATGCTTGAGAACTGTATAAGGACCATAAAATTTGGGCTCTATATTCTAAGAATGCTCGGCCTTGAGGGAATTTTTCTTATAAGGTTGCAATCAAAGAAACACTTGATCCCCTTCTTCAAATTGACATTCAGAGCGACCTTGATTTGCTTGTTGCTTCATGCGATTCTGTGCCATGACCAAATTCTCTTTGAGAGTATGGAGAATATCCTCTCGAATTGTAAGTGTTTGGTCAACCGCCTGAACCTTCGAGACACCAGGTAACTATGAGAGAACTGAAGGTGGCTTTTCTCCATATACTGCTTCAAAAGGAGTCATGCATGCAGCTGTGTGGTATGTAGTGGTGTACCACCATTTAGCTAGGGGTAACCATTGAGCCCATTGATTTTTCTTTTATGAGGAAAAACACCTCAAATATGTTTCCAAACACTTATTGACAACTTCTATTTGACCATCAGTCCGGGGATGATAAATTGTGCTGAGATGCAATTGGGTGCTTTGTAGACTGAACAGTTCTTGCCAAAAATTGTTGGTGAAATTTGGGTCGCGATCAAAAACAATAGAATGTGGCATGCCATGAAGCTTGAAGACCTAATCCATGAAAAGTTGAGCCACCATGGATGTTGTAAATGGGTGTTGAAGAGCATAGAAATGAGCATACTTGGAAAGGCGATCAACAACCACCATGATGACTGATTTATTTCTCGATTTGGGTAAGTCTGTAATAAAATCCATAGAGATATTCCTCCAAATAGTAGGTGGAATCAGAAGAAGTTGTAGTCTGCCCGGAGATTTGACTGTTTTTCCCTTGTTGCATTGACACACATCACATTCAGCTACAAAATTATGAATGTGCCATCCCAGAAAAAGGAGTGTTTGACCCTGTCATAGGTTTTGGTAAACCTGGAGTGCCCACCTGTGGGTATAGAATGAAGCTCAGAAAGTACCATGGATTTAATTTTGGATTGTTTGCTTAAATATAAAAGGCCTATGTATCAAATCTTATCATGGATCCAAGAGTACCCTGGGGAAGATAGAGCATTGAACTGCAATTGTTGGATCAGCTGTGAACTTTTGGGATCGTGTAACCATTCCTGGCTGACGGCTTGGAGCCAATCTGGTACAATGAAGGAAAGAGAAAAAAGGGATCCGTCATAGTCATACTTTCGGGAAAGTGCATCTGCAACCACATTGTCATTTCCTTTTTTGTAAATGATATCATAATAATATCCAAAGAGCTTAGTCACCCATTTTTGTTGCTCTGGGGAGGAAATGCGTTGTTCCAAAAAATACTTGAGGCTTTGATGGTCTCTCTTAATTTGGAAGCATTGCCCCAATAGAAAAGAGCGCCACAGATCAACGACATGAAGAACAACTAACATTTCCTTTTCATAGATTGATTTGACCAAATTTATTTCAGATAGTTGCTTGTTGGTAAAGGCCAAAGGCCGACCCTCTTGCATAAGGACAACACCAATTCCTTTCCCTGAAGAATCACATTCCAAGATAAAGGTCTTTATGAAATCAGGAAGGGCCAAGACTGGGGTGGTGCACATGGCCATCTTCAAGGGTTTGAAAAGCTTGAGCCGTGGATGGATTCCAAGTGAAAGAGTTATTTTTTAAGAGTACAGTGAGAGGTGCTGCAATCTTTCCATAATTATTAACAAACTTGCGATAATGAAAGATTTTGAGAGTCTTTGGGTGAGACCAATCTTGCATAGCTTCAATCTTTTTAGGATCCACCATGATGCCATCCTTTCCAACCATATGACCCAAGTACTTGAATTCTGAGGTGCCAAAAGCACATTTATATTGATTCAGGAAAATTTGGTGCCGAGAGAGTCGATGGAGAACTTGATCCACAAGGGAAAGATGGTCTGTCCAGGTTTTTCTATAGATGAGGATATCATCAGAGAAAACTAAGACAAAATGACAGAGAAAAGGATGGAAGACATGATTCATGAGGTTTTTGAAGGTGGACGGGGCATTAAACAAGCCAAAGGGCATGACCAAAAACTCATAGTGGCCCTCATGAGTTCTAAAGGCAGTTTTGGGAATGTCTTCCTCTTTCATACGTATCTAGTGGTAGCCAGAGTGAAGATTGAGTTTAGCAAATAACTGGGTGCCACTCAATTCCAAGAGGTCATCAATGATAGGGATGGTAAATTTGTTTTTAATGGTAAGTTTGTTGAGGGCACGGAAGTCAGGACACCTTTGCCAAGAATCTTCTTTCTTCAGGACCATGACCACATGATAAGAATAGGGGCTCGTACTAGGGTGGATAATGCTTACGTTAAGGAGTTCCTAGACCATTTTCTCAATTTCATTTTTTTGGGAAAATGGGTGACGATACAGACAAATATTGGGAGGAAGGCTTCCTAGTACAAGGGGAATGGAATGATCATGAACACCATGGGAAGGAGGGAGTCCCTGGGGAGTGGAAAAGACCACTTGATGTTTAGAAAGGATGGATTGGAGGTATTGCGGCACCGAGGGTGTCTCTGTTGCTTGTATGTCATGGAGTTGGGAAATAACACCAGAATGACCTTTTTTGAGAAGATTTTCCATGCAATGGGAACTAATTATCTCAGGTGAACTGGAAGTGATGCCTTTATATTATTGGCCCTCCTAGTTGAATTGCATGGTTAATTCCTTAAAGTACATGAGAATGGGACCCAAATTCCTTCGTCAGTGTGCACCCAACACAATGTCACAACCGCCCATGTCGATAGCAAGCATATGATATTTGAGGTGGTAGTCACCAATTTGGAGACACACAATTTCACAACACCCTCCACATTTCATGGAGCCACCATTGGAAATCATGATTTCRAAATTATTGATGGCATGGATGTAACAATGAGTTTCTTGGGAAATACGGTGATGAATAAAATTATGGGTGCTTCCACTATCAACTAGAATGATGAACTTCCTATGCTTGATGTAACCAATGAGATTGAGGGTTTGGGGAGAAGATAAGCCAGTGAGAGAATTTAGGAAAATGATTAGTTCTACTTCGGAAGGATCTGAGGGAGGGGTTATGTCAGTGGTTTCAGGTGACTCAGAACAGGGGGAGTTTCAACATCCTCTTCTGAAATATCCTCTGAGATGGCCATAAAAAGATTTTTTTCCTTACACTTGTGGCCCGGGAAATATTTTTCATCACAATTATAACAAAGGCCTTTGAGTTGTCATTCATCCATTTCATCCCTAGTAAATTTTTGGATCTTCAGTGGAGCGGAGGGAGTAGTGGGATTTACTGGTTTAGTGTGAGGGATAAAGGAGGGTTTCCGGTTTTGATAAGATACAATCTGTTGTGCTTCTTTAGCTCTTTTAGTAGCCTCCACCCAACTCTGAGGTCAATCCATGAGGACATGGGCCCAACTCTCATCCTTGAGGCCACTGATAAAATACTCTCGAAGAAAGGCATCTGACATGCCCTCTATCCAAAAAGAAAGGCGCTCAGAAGAAGCTATAAAGTTTTCCATTGTTCTTGATTGTTTCAACTTTGTCAAACAACCCAAATGGTTGGTGTCAGTGTCAAAGCATTCATAAATATCTGCCACAAATTGTGTCCAAGTAATATACTCTTGATGGGAAGTTTTTCTCCATTGTCACCATTGCCAACGTTCTTGATCTAGATGGAGAAAACTGTATCGAAGTTTGGCCAAGTCATCTGTAATTCTATATAAAGAGAAATAATGTTCCATTTGGGTTACCCAACCAGTGGGATCCAAGCCATCAAATTTGGTCACATACACCCGTGGAAGGTGTAAGTCACGTTGAAAGTGATGGTGTTGAAAGTTAGAGGAATGTTTAGGTTTAGTATCTGAAGGTGGTTAAGATAAAGGGTTATCTATACGGATATGCATCTTGGTGCAGAGCATCAAAACAATAGATTCAAGCTGTGTAGTTAGGTCTTGTTTGATTTCCTCCATTGAGGACTGCATGGATGTATTGAGGGTGGCAACATTGGCACTGAGTTGTTTCACTTCTTGTTGGGTCTCGGTGAAATTAGATTGAAAGGTATTGAATCGATCTTCCAGGTCTTGGCTACGGGTATGGGCCATGATGATGAGGAAACTGAAATGGGGTAGGTGGGTTCAAATTGTTTTCTGAAAAATGATATGTATGAATGTGATAAGGGCGAAGAGATGAATCCAATGGAATAGGTCTCAAATAATGGTGCAAAAATTTCCATACTTTTTTTTTTTACACCTGCGGAGTTATACTCCGGTCTGAAGAATACTGCAGTAAGGAAATTCCCAAATTCTTAACCAGGAAGAAATGTGTAGTTATTTGGCAACCCAAAGACAGTTGCGCGGCAAGAGATCTTGTCTATTTTAATTTGTTAATGTTTCTGTCCCCAAGGGTTAGATATTCAAGAGTTCTACAGACAAGACTTTTCCCTGTGCTATAGCTCTCTGATATACGTGTGGGTTCTAACAGTAGTAATCGGCCTAATATCTCAGGGCACTAACTAAGGAGGATAGGCAGTACCCTTAGCCTTACTACCCGACTACCCAGGTACTAGAGAGTATCTTCCTGAGTGATGTTCTTGGTGGCACTATAACAGTCAGGCAACCGATCAGTTTATCTAAAAAGGGCTTTAGGTAATCTAGGTCGATCCGTACATAAGTGTTGTCTAATGCACTACCAATCACTAGCACATTTGGCCCATTTTGCGACGGTTGTTTCGACGCTTATGTGACGTTATGTCATTGATATGGCGACGAATTTGGAGTCTCTAAAACGTCCGTTTAGGTGACGTGGCATTTGCGACGAACTTGAGAAAACATTGCATAAGCGACGATATAGGCAAACAATCTCAAACCAACTTTTTGTCTATATTGCGACAACAACTTTTATAGTTAAACCGATAGATCAATAGAATCCGTCGTCGCATATTCGATGACAACTTTTTTGTTGTTTATGTAGCTAAACCGACACAAACAATAGAATTTTTTTTCGAATCGATGATGAAAACTTTCCGTTGTTTATATAGCATAATCATCGCATAGATAAATGTTGTCGTTGGATATCCGACGATAACTTTTCGTTGTTTTTATGGAAAAACTATTGCATATATAAAAGTTGTCGTCGGATATCCGATGACAACTTTCCGTTGTCTATATGGAAAAACTGTCGCATATATAAAAGTTGTCATTGGATATCCAACGACAAGTTTCCATTGTCTATATGGAAAAACCGTCGCATATATAAAATTGTCATCGAATATCCGATATAGCAAAACCGTCGCATATATAACAGTTAGCGTCGGATATGCAATGGCCTAAATTTTTTTAGAAAAAAAATAAAAAAATATTTTGGGCATCAATTTTGATATTAATATTAATATTAATATTAAATCCCAAAGGTTATTGCATGAGCCCTGTATTGATTTCACAAAGCCTTGGGACTTCTTTGATGGAGCTTATCAAGGCTCGCCAAAAATATGTGGGGATGGAGTCATACTCTTTGGAGCCAATCAT